>JARFOC010000665.1:290348-325504 GCA_031763485.1 Osmoderma eremita | reverse complement strand
ATTGTCCATTCAAACAAATTCAAATTGTTCCTTTAAAAAAATATTGTTTCATACAAATAAATTATTGTTCAGTCAAAAAAATAATTTCAAAGATATGTATTTGTTTGATTCAAGAACTTTTTTTTCTCTGTGCACCAAAACCCACCGATTAATTCTTCATACAAAAGCATTCATGTCATCACCTCCACCATGTGCAGACATGTTTTGCCGTATACGGCTCATCAGTACATCTTTGTGGAAGTGATGGCAATGTGAAAGTGACAGGGATGTTCGCATCGACGTTTTAATGAAAATAGTAGAACCAATAATTCCTCTTATTGTCCTCGCTAACCATACGCCTATTTCCTGAAGATGTAACGGAATTTCCACGAGACACCGGGATTTTCTGCAGGCCATATTCTGTTGGTTTTACAACGTCTGAGAGCGAACCATGCTTTGTTGCTGAAGGAAGTGGCATCTAATACATCGTCATGGTTTAAGAATTCGTGAAACCGTGCACAATACTGGATACAACGAGGAAAATCAAAGAGCAACAGTTATCCTGTATGGATGTTAATACAGAATTTTCTTACTGATAAGTATCGTAAGGATTTTTTTTGGACTCGCATCCATTTTTTGAGGAATATCCACAATAACTTCTTCAGTAAGAACAGTAGGACGACCTGAAGAGTTTCCTTTGGAAATATTGCCTGTTCTACAAAATCCCTCTATTATATAATAAAAATGTTATACAAAACAATCATACGTGAATTGTATAAAATAATAGGAGACGGTGGCTTAAACTAGTAAAAATAAAAATTCTCTTACCATCTTGTTGAGTGAAGAACTCCAGATACGTATTTCGGCAACTAAGTTGCCATCCTCAGCAGAATATACAAAGGAAGATACTGTTAGTCGTAGCACCCTGGGAGATATGCACCACACAGAACACCACTGGAATAATCCTCAAGTGATATTTTATATATTTTACTTTTCTAGTTAGTCTCTGTAAAGAAATATAAAATCGTTAGAAATAATACCACAAACTCAAATATTATTTAAAAACCATTTACCAAAAATTCCGAATTACGCATCGCTCGGTATGCAGTACGTGTACTTTAGGTTGCATAAACGATCGAAGTTTTGTCGGGATTCGATTCGCATTTAATTTGAAAAAGATGGTACATAACAAATCAACAGTGGTGATTGACGTGACAAAATGGCGAAGTCCTAATCAGCTTGTAAATAATATTTATTCCTATTTGATCAACAATATTTTTCTCTATGTAATGAAGATGAAAAGAAAAAATATAATATATATTTCCAAAAGCGGGTACTAATTAATACCATTTTTGTAAATCCAAGGTATTTTACGCCCAAGATAAGCTTACGGTTTAAGTAAAAAAATTACGTAAAGCATAAAACTGCCAAAGCACATCTCCGGCAGTTTTGTCCAAGGTTTTTTTTTCAATTTTTATCTGGTGTACAATTTAGATAACCGTCTACTATTCATTAAGATAAACATTGGTACTCCTTGCCGAACCGGATACCCAGCGAGTGCCACCTCTTATCTTAATAAGTATGGAACGGTGGAAATAGTCCTGGTAATTTCCAATGAAAGCAGATCCGTGTGATGCACTAAAACGTATTTATTATGTAGAGGTATCGGCATACGTGCACACGCCGAGAGATTTCGATCTATGCCGTTAAGGTGGTTTGTTTTGCCATTAACGTAAGACGTAGATCTAACAGCAGTTGATCGGGGAAGAGTATCTTGTAGTAAGGCTTCCATCAATACATGCGATTAAGTATACAGTGATCGATAATTGACAATAAACAATTCTTAAAAAGATGTCTGAACGAAATGAAATGTTAATTGTTTGAGAGAATAATAAAGCTAAATTCTCACAGAGGCACTGATACAATTTCGCATACTACTCTTTTTCTGAAGCTGAAGCATATTGATATTGCTTGGATTTCGTTCACAGAAGTCCTTCAAATCATAGCTAATTGATTAGTAGACTCTGTTTCTGCAATATTTCTCATTTTGTTATTGCTCTACCAAACATTATGATAATTAGGTACATAATTATCTTAAATACAATTCCTTATTAATGTTTTAATGTTGTACGTACTATGTAACTATCTTGTGTAACATATGAAGCAAACACACTAAAGGAAGAGATTATCATAATGTCTTATAGTCAGACAGCCATCAGGACGCTCAAACATAATCAGCTCCAAGATGGTGTGGGAGTGTCTAGGAAAACTAAAGAGCTAGGCAAAAGTAACTGTGGATTCCGGGACACACAGGAGTGGAGGAAAACGAAATAATAGACATCCTCGCTAGGAAAAGGGCTAGAATACCATTCGTAGAGCCTGAATCCTTTTGCAGGATAAATAGCAGTACAATATTGGAGAAACTTAAAAGCGAAGAAGGGCAGAGAAAATCCAAATATTGGGAGAAACTCCAGGGAATGATGCAAGCTAACATGCTGGATATTGCCGATCTGTATTATCTCGTTTAAAACACATGCTAGAGAGCAATAAATTCAATGCGTTCTATATTATAAAATATTTCCCATCATAATTAACCTAGCACTGGTCATACCTCTATGGAAACATCTTTCTAAGCAGATAATGTTTTTAGATTATCAGGGAGAGTCATACGTTTGATATGTGACATGATATTCCAGCCCAACTTTTATGTTTCTTATTAACATGCACGTGGGTTTATTTCACATTACTTAACAATTGATTTAATGTCACCTTATTGATAACTAAACAGGACCAAACACAACACAGAATGACAGTTGTTAATAACTGCCCTCTCAGGGGAATATTTAAAATACACTACACTCCTGGCTTTTATATTTTCATTAAGATAACGTTTTCTTTATAAATTCAAACGTTTTGGTAGTTTGATCTGTATTTGGGAGTTCCGTATAGGTGTGGTTGTATTTTGTTGTTGTTTAGGAGAACTGCTGTTATGAGTAGTATCAGAATCTTTAGGAACAGGATTTAACGGGATACCGTCAGCACTGGCAATATTCGTTAACTTGGTTAGGAATTTCCCCGTGGTAATTTATAAATGGAATTGGTTGAAATCTGTGCAAAAGAATTGTGCACCTATTCCTTGTTCACCAAACAGGTGGAGTGATCACGTGATGATCATGCGTCGTGCACGTGCGAAGCCGGTTTTAGACTGGAAAACAAAAATAGTTATTTCCATCCAGCTATGACTATTTGTTACCTATTTCGGGAACATATTCGTTTTTATAATGAAAAGTAACCTTTCATTTTACGTTTTTGCTGTCTAATGCAATCTGTTTTTTATTTCAATGTGGAACAAACGAAGCAGCGAAGAGATTTGTAGAATGCATCAACATAAGTAAAATAAGAATAACATTCACATATTGACAGGGATCCTAACAGGCCATTGTAAACTAAAAGGACAACTGAGTAGGCTTGGAATGGCAGAGGAAGCCGACTGTAGATTTTGTGAGGAGTATGATGAACATCCATCCACCTACTTTCAAATTTTTCAAGCGCAATCCTCTAAGACGTCTTCCTCAAAATGGTGTACAATGTACAATGTAAATACGAACAAACCACCAAACAAAATACTAGCAAAAACAAATCGATTCGAGATTTTTTCTCAAAGGGAAAAACTCCAAACCCATTATGTTTTCGCATAGTTCCGCATTTAGGGGGTTTACTTATCTCTGTATTATAGATTTAGGGTGATAAGCAGCAGACTTAGGCTTATTTATGGAGTTAAAAATAGGGGTACCCATCCACTAGGCCAGTAAAGCTGGGTAGCAAAGTATGTACGCGTTTTTTGGGTAATCACGTGATGGCCGCAGCCCAACAGCAAATTGAAGAAGAACACCTTACGGTTATTTTTGCTATGCACTGTTATACATTCATACCTAAATTCATATTTCCATCAACGTCTGCAATAGTTTTTAAGTTTTAACTTGATGATACTGGTAGTGAACCAACATGGATAGTGCGATTGTACATTATTGGATTTATATTTTGAGGCAAAAGTGTCAAGGACATTACAGATTGTATCTATAACAACCGAAAAGCCAGATGAACATTGTGCTCATGATCGAATATAGACCAATTCACAGATACGATAGATGGATTAATTTCTGTTAAATAATCAATGAAATTTCCAATGAATGATGTCACAATTACTTACAAACGAAAATATCCTTACATTTGCGTCTACGACAACCTATAAAATTGCGTTGTTGTTTGAAAGATGACACTAAACGATGATGTACAGATTTGATGTAAATAGCGACATCTGTCTTCACGGGTGCTTATCAATCACCCCTCCTACTTAGATGTAATCGTTGATTAGATATATCTGTAACTGTAAATAATAATAACACATTTATGCATGTTTTAGAATCAGAATTAACTGAGAAAATATAGAATAAAGCAAATAAAATTACAAATATCGGGTTAAGTGTATGAAATTAGAACTAATGTACTAATCGAAAATGAAAGTAATTAATCCAACATGCCATGCATACCTATTACGATAATTGGTAGCACTTATTTTCTTCAACTACCGTGAATAAGTAATACATTAAGTGCGCCTAGCATACGTAATCGGTGTAATGATAAATTTTAGGCTAATTTTATACTACATTCCTATAACACGCTTATTCGTAGGTGTTTTACATAGATTCCTTTGTATTAATGTATATCAAATCATATGCGAATAAATGTATAATGTTTTTTTTTGTTACAGTGTTTATAAAAGCGTTATTATACTGCTGGTAAATAGTAATACGTGCACAATGTGTTACTAACAATAAATAAATGTAAAGAGAGGAAGAACTTTATTATTGATTCCTTCAATAATATTATTGCTTATAGAAGTTTTGCATAATATGAAGGTAACGAATCAAACATTTTTCTGTGAATATTTTTCCTCTTTTCAATAATTTTAATTTTTCGAATCAGTCAGTAATTTTGTGTGAAAATACTAGAGTTGTGCTGCTTGACATCTATTCAAAAAATCCATGACGGTTAGATAGGGCGGACGTTGTAGTATAACACACGCATTATTCTTACCTTAGTACAAAAATTTTAAAATATTCTTCTTGCTTTTACTCAGGTTAATAGCCTATTTTTTGCCATATTAATCAATGGTATCTCTCCATATTTGTCTTTTTTCCACCAGGTTGGCCATCTCGTGCTATTCGTACTACTCTATCCTGGTCCATTCTTTATATATATTCGTTCCATTCCCTCCTGTGTTATATTATTAGCCACCGATAGTAAAAGTGCCCTGACGTCACGCGTCCGCTACATCAGCATTGTTAGGTGAATGCGCAGTGGAAGCAAGCCGGCGAGGTATAAAGGTAGACCAATTCACATACAAAGTATTGCAAATATGTAAAAACAAAATGTAGCGTTGGAATATGCATAATTATAGGTGGTTTTGGCTCTGAATTTTAATTTTTCCTTGATAAAATCCAATGAGGAGTGACAAAGGTGTGAGTTGACTACTGTCACTTTCTTTGAACTTTAGGCCCTATACAATGATAACAAATAAAGCTAATGCTTCAGACTATAATGGGAGTTAAAATAAGCGACTGATGTATTTACAAAGATCTGTCGATGATGACGTCACACATCAGCCCCGCGGCCTTGTTCTTTCGGTGGTAATATCCAATCAGTGATGTTATCAACTTTACATGCTTCTCTTATGTTTGTCGCGTCTTGTTTTACCAGATATTCTTCTCAGTACATGTCTGCAACTTCCATTTGTTGTTTATTTTTGGACGATTCTGCCGTATATTAAAGAAATAAAATATTGAAATTGAAATATCCGAAAAAGCAAGAAATTTTTTATTATTTAATACCTTTATATCAAGCAAGCAGTGAATGATAAGAAAGAATGGACTGGATTTCATTTGGACTATCCGTATCGCTGGTAATACTTAATTAAAACAAAATTTTTACTGATTTAATTCAAAACTGTTACACCAAAAACACGTTTGTGTATAATTTATAGTTAGTTCAGTGTAGATTTTCACGACCGTGGTACATTATAGAAATATTTTACGCGTGTTGTCGCGTTGTAGTATTTATAGTTGACGTTTCGCTGAACATCCTGTGAACTTCTGACGGTCTTCAGACAACTTCTGAAGAAACGGACATGTTCGGTGGAACGTCGAGTATAAATACTACAACGCGACAATTCTCAGAAAACATTTCTACCATTTTATAGTTGCTTCTAAGATTTCAAGATAAATCAAACTACAATCTTAGGACAAGAAAGAGACAAGGCAAAGTCTTTTTTTTAACCAGGAAACATCTATACTTTATTCATTTTAAGAACATAGCGTTGGACGTGATGGGGTTATATTTGTTGAATACGTGTAACAAAATTATACAAGACGAATAATGTGTGTATGCATCCGAAATTTGTTGGATAAAAATGATATATTACTGATCGTTACGTTTTTGCAAAGTCAGTTGTCAAATTTCTTCGGCTGCTTTCGGTTGTGTATTGGTTGTTTCTTAAGTTCCTCGTTATATTATTTGTATAGCATATTGCAGAAAATGAAGTAGAATTACAATGCTGCATATTGGGAGTGATAATGGTTTTATTGAAAATAGATTGCTATATTTGCAATCGAGAAAAACCTCCGATTACCACAAGGAAATGAATGGTGAAGTATTTACAGAGTAGATGAGAAATGCTTTGCCTTTTTTGGAAGCAATCTGTATTGTTGCAATGAATAATGTACGATACTATTCTGTCAAGGCAGAAAAAAGTCAACGGCTACATGGAAAAAACATTTTATTTAATTGGCTTGTTCCAAAAGGAATTGCCTGCGATATTTCATACTTACAACTTGAACTTCTGGAACTCGCTAAAAGACATCTAAAAAATGATCCGATACCCTATGTAATCGATGCGATTGGCGGTGTTATACGGACGGCGATTGCAGCGCTATCTGCTATCTTCTTAAAGCGAATGGACTTTAGTAACAAGAAAAATTGGAAGATCCATACAAGTACACATGTAAATGGTAATAAAATGTTAAAGAAACACCGATGTACTTAATTTACTAATATTTTAATTCATTTCAAAAGATTAAAATCGCATCTAAATAAAACAGCACAAGTATGATAGAACCAGAAAGAGAAATGAACACCTTGAACATCAATCATATATTCCTTGATTTACAGCGCTTTTTAATTGTAACTGTACACACGAATTTTAACATTGTGTTCATATAGTATAAACGATGTCCCTTCATATGAATTTTCAATCTTGGGAAGAGGAAAAAGTCACAAGGACGCAAGTCAGGTGAATAAGGAGGCTGAGGAGCCACAGAAGTATGTTTATGGAAATTGCTTTGTGACAAGGCGCATTGTCATGATGCAGGATCAAATCGTTCTTGATGTTTGGTCTCAGACGTATGATCCTTTTTCGAAGTCTTGGGAGAACCTCTCGGTAATAATGTTGATTAACTGTCTGACCTTGAGGCACGAACCCTGTGAACGATTCCCTGCCTATCAAAGAAACAAATCAGCACGCTCTTGATATTTGATTTGCTCATTCTTGCTTTCGTCGGCTTTGAAAGGCCTGAAGCGTGCCATTCCATGCTCTGGCGTTTTGTTTCGGTGTCATACTCGAACACCCAACTCTCATCGCCAGTAATGACACGTTCCAAAAAATTTTCATTATTTTCAAACGATTCCAAAAAGTCAAGACACCTTTGTCTCCTGTTGTCCTTTTGTTCCTGCGAAAGGTTTTTTTGAACCATTTTCGAGCAGATCTCTCTCATTCCCAATTAATTTATCAATACTTGATGAACGGTAGTGTGAGACAAATTCAACTGTTCAATCATTCTGACTGTCAACCGACGATCTAAACGCACAAGATCGCGGACTTTGTCGACATTGCCATCGGTTCTTGCCGCTGCGTGGCTCATCCCCCATCGACTTTCTTCCTTCTGATAATGCCATACACCACCGAAAGACCTGGGTTTTTGACGAAACACTGTCTCCGTAGTTTTGCAAAAGTTTCTGTTGCACTTTGCCCCAGTCTGAAGCAAAACCTGATAGCACACCGTTGCTCGAAATTAATGTCCTTCATTTGTAGAACGTAGAATCTACGAAGGAGGATAATGTTAGACGTCGCACTCTGGGAGATTTGCACCACACAGAACACCACTTGAATGGAAATAAGTTCCCCTCTCTTCCTTTGGCTCATGCAAGCGATTTGAAAGAATGACAACATGAAGCTTCTTTTGGAAAAAATAAGTATAATGACTTTAAATGGAATATTTGTGGCGATTTGAGAGTTGTTTCACTTTTGATCGGCATGCAACTCGGTTACACAAAGTATTGTTGTTTCCTCTGTGAATGGGACAGTCGGGATAGGAAAAATCAAAAAAACCTTGGAGCACACAAGATGTGTGTATCCGATAGAAGAAAGATTCATACGAAAGTAGATGACGGATAACAAATAAGTGCTATTGATCAACAACTTGAAAAATATTCATGGCACTCTACTTTATACAAAACCGCGGGAACTTATTTGGTTACCTGAAACATGTATATAAAAGCTACATTGACTGTAGTGAGTTTTTTTTGTCGTATATCGAATATTTCTACTCTCGTTTGCAGCGTTGTATGCACCTAATGTAAATTTACTGCCGCAGCTCACCACAGATGAGGATCCTATTTAAATGCATTTTTTCCTGGTGGGTCCGTTCTCTGCTAATAGTATCATTAAACAACTATAAAAAAATCAATTACAGCATATGTCCATGGGTAAAAAAAGCGATCAAGAGTGAGAGCAGTTTTAGACATACAGTTACTATTTTTCTATTCTTGTTACCATTTTTGATCTAACCATTCACAGTAGCCACAAAAAGAAAAGAAATTATATATGAGGAATATTCCCAAATCCTTTCCAATGTCAGCCTTGCGTAAATGATTAATGTCAGTTAATTAGACCCAGTCCAATATGAGGTTAATTGCTAATGTACAAATATATGACTAATTGTCAGTCATATAATCCAATTAGCAAGTGTCTACAGTTTAATTAAGATCATTGTGGATGTCCGAGATATGTGGTTTTACTGCTAAAACAAAAAATTTGCAATGATTTCCATTTTGGCAATTAAATTCACGTTAATTAACGATACATAGCTAAATCGAGCTAAATATTATCATAAATATCACATGGTAGTCTGTAGTAAAGAGAAAGCGTTCTCTACCCCTAATTTTTAAATAGAACGCGATAACCCCACAGGGGTTAAAACTGCATTGTGGCTTAACAATATGTTTGTCTTTCGGATAATGTTCATTCGCTGCTGCTTGTCAGTTTTGCATGCTTTCTGCTGCTTTATTTAAGGATACATTTCGTGTGGAGTAAGCTCTATAGCTGTCGGGCATACACGTCTGTACCGCCTGTTGACATATTAGATGATTGATTAAACCTAGAAATAATGAAAGAGCGTTACGAATTTCTGTAGGAATGTTTCCATTCACAATTGCAGCGATTACTACTTTTG
Source organism: Osmoderma eremita (assembly GCA_031763485.1). Taxonomy (NCBI): domain Eukaryota; kingdom Metazoa; phylum Arthropoda; class Insecta; order Coleoptera; family Scarabaeidae; genus Osmoderma; species Osmoderma eremita. The sequence goes on along the minus strand of JARFOC010000665.1, from coordinate 315,959 downwards.
TGATATAAAATGTAAAAATTTTAACACTATTTTAGGTATTTACCAAGAGGTACATTGCAAGGTTTTTAAAAACACAGATGTAAATTTATAGGAAAGTATAATCATCTACCAATTTTTTTAATAATAGAAGTCAGTCATCACTTTGGTAATTTACACAACTTTAAAAATATTGTAATTATTTTAGTGATAAAATCTGTAAAGGTGCTGTGACGAACCTCAGTTGAAGAGAGGTCACCTCAATCACTTGCTCTAGCCAGTATAAGGCATACTGTGTTGTAAAATCAACATCTGTTGATAGCAGTGAAACACATCCTTTAAAAACTGTCCTAGTTGTCAATATAGTATATCTATGCTCTACACTATACACTATACACTGTCGATTTGGCAACGTTCTGGCATTAATTTGTTTACTTTCGAACAGGTATAATCATGGATTATAATTAAAATTATCCTTTTCTTAAGATTTTAAGAACATCTTGCATGATGCACAGATGTCGAATCGCTGGAATTATTGCGGTTTTTTTTTATTGTCCATGGTTATATCAAACTTTTTGGCACAGATTTTATACATCGTTAAAATGGGAATGTGAATACTTATCAAAAATTTACGAGGTGTATTTTCGAAAATTAAGTATGTGTATAGCAAATCATTTACCTTTCTATTAATTTTTTAAAATGTGTATTTCGGTATTTTAGTTCTTTCGTCCAATAAACAATTTAATGCCACCAATACCTAACACAAACTAGATTTGCAGCAATATTAAATTTACTAAAAAAGCCATATGTATTAACACGTATACAAGGACCATAAAACCGATTTACCGGAATTACGTTTACGGAAAAACACAATACATTCACCAAGACACATTAAATTTCAACAGAACAAACAATAAAGTTTACGTGTACCCTGCTTTTCTTTTGAGTTGCTGAAGTACAAAGAAACGGTGACAATTGTGGTTCTTTATTCTGTGTTCAACACCTCGAGCAGTCGAGTGAACGTTTAGATACACTTATAGTGTAAGTTGTGCGGCTTAGAACGTATATAATTATGCCTGGACCGTGGCATATCTCAGGCGGTACATGCGACCGCATTTGTTTCTGACAGCATCTCGTGAGTCTGCGGCATGTTGCCCACCCCAGAGCTGAACCACCCCGGGCGGAGAAGACATCACTGCGGTCTGTTGCGGATGATAGAACATCATGTTTCGACCAAAACATATTTCATTGCACACAAATTAGTTGTACAATTATTATAAAGCTTAAACTTTGTTTACTGCAAAGAGTTACAAGGCCTATAATCAACACGCGAGTCTATTGAATATTATATATCATGCACAATATATACTGAGTAAACACTATAAACATATAAAGCGGATGTACTGCGTTTACATACATAGAGTAGGTACTAATAGGTATACCTATTTGTTGCATTCGGTAGAAAATTACTTGTTCGTTAGTGCGATCAAGTTTGCTAAGTTAAATGTCAAGGACGGTATATTTATTTAGCTTGGCTTCCGATAAATCTGGGTTATAAGATATTCATATATAAAGCATTCCAGGAACAATTTTTATTCCACAAATAATAAGGCAATACTTGAAAATTGTTTCTATTTAATTATTTTTCTAAATTGTTATTTTCTAGATATTTAACTTACAAAAACTTACTATAAATGGAATGGATTTCAAAGAAAATTTAAAATTCCAATATAATTTCATTTATTTAGAAAGCACTATACAGACAAACCCAAACAAATTAATTACACATGTCATGCTTTGCTATAACCAGGTATTGTTATTGGTGGTATTAGCATTACCAAACCAAAACAAAACCATTATAATTGCAAGTGTTAGGTAAGATATATCCCTAATGTTCTTATTCAATAACTAATTAATACTGAATTTATTCCTTATTCCAATACACATAATTATTTGAATAAATGTTTTAATTAGAATAAATAAATAATTGCGTGTAAGAAATACACCTCTATTAGCCGCACATTTATTATTGCCACTTTATTTATAATAATTGAAATATTTGCAACCTATGTTATTAGCACTCCTTGTGTGTAAGCATATACCAATTATAGTTCCAATATGGATAAATAGCGTACAGTGGACTTGTACATTTAGCACAACCCTATTGAAATAATAGGAAATTTGGTACATAGGATATTTATTTCGCTGCACCATATGTTTAAGAAAGGTTATGTTTCAATAGATGGATCACTTTCGAATCATATAAGAATGGAAAGGTGGATTTATTTCTAAGATGAAATTCAAGAATTACGAAAGCCAATATGTGTAATTTTTGTGTTCGTGTTGTGTTCGAGTTGTGTTTGCATTTATAATCACAGCTGACAAATGTTTATACATGTATATTGACAGTCCTAAAAATATAAACTATTTATTTAAATTTGGTTAGCAAGTTGTTCATAAAATTTTCTCTTTTTAAAGGGCTTTATTCATTTAAGCGATTGGTGTTACCTTTATTCATAGAATGAATTGGTAGTAGCTGGAAATTAGTATTTAATACGCCTGATTTACAACTGATTGCACATCAAAGTAGTTTGCAGTCTATAAACGTTCAGTGAGTCTTCTTTTGTCACCTTTTCCGCCTGATTGTTAGTTTACCGTTTAAGTGTTTGAGTAAACATAAATGGGAGAAGTGATAAAATATATATTTAAAATAATAAGTGAAGTTGGTGAAGAGGCCAATGAAGCTAATGAAGAGAATGTGAAATGATCCCGAAATAGTACCAAAGTGCTACTAGGTATACAGTCAGAACGTAAAGTTTGGAATAAATTCGTTTAAAATGCAAGTGTTTTTTTCTCGGGCCCCTTGATTTTTGGTTTCCGTTTCCGTTCCTTTTTTGATAATTATTTCATGTACTTAAAAACAAATTATGACAGCTCAGTTCCAATTCTTAAATGGAAACACTTTTTTTATTTCATTTTTAAATTCTACATCAAATTCTGAAAATATCTTGTGTCATACCAGAGTTCAACTGTTTAAAACAAACAACCTAACAAAATTTAAACACATAAATTATGTAAATAAAACCTTAAATTGAGTCATACTATTAGCAGTGACAGTTGCCTCTTATCTTAAGTGACCTTGTCCGAAGTCAAAGTGCTTAGCAAACCTTATTACGACGCGCTTTTATTAAAAAAAAATGGCACATGTAAATGAAAGAGTGCTAATAGACATACTGATGATGATCGGTTATGGGGACAAGATGCTCCCCCAAAAATATGTTTGCGATATCTTTAATACCAAGTATTTTCACAGAGAACCGATATCCCAATCTTCTGTCAGCAAGATAGAAAAAATTTAGGGATTTAGATCACGTCGGGGATTATTATACGAAAGGTCAGTATATGGTATCAAATCCCTGAACGATGGATTGGTGGACTGAGTCCCATTGGGTGTCCGGCCAGATCTCCAGATTCGACCCCTTTAGATTATTTTCTGTGGGGTTATCTTAAGTGCGGTACATTCCAGTCCTTTAAAAAATCATCAGCTATTTCCTTAAATTGCTGCTGTGTCGGCTCTGGCATCACACATTAATATACACCACAACAACCGTGTCACTTGCTGTATTATTCTGCATACTGTTGATTTACCTATATGGTAGCTAACGAAAAATAGCTATCTCCTGTAGCTAAAAACCTGTAAAATTAAATTTTTCCATTAGCCAACGTTATAAATTGCAAAGTAGGAATATACGTTCATCCTAAAGTCAGAAGCAATCGTTCACTAGCACAAATAGATTTTCTAATACTATTTTTCTTAAGATGAGGTCCTGCTAAAGATCGCAAACTCTCAAATAGCCCTCGCGTCATTCTGGTATACGCAAAAATACTCCTCATCATGCAATTTCAATTCCATTATTACCCTCCTAAATTCACCCTTGTTTTCTCGATGTCTATTAATAGGTCTAAGCCACCAACGTCTTCGATTCCTTATAATTTCCTTATTTCTTCGCAATCTCAATAACAAAAGTTGGCTGTTTATATCATCCATTATTATAGTCTTAATTATATGCCATACAAATTTCGATACCATGAGCAGCAGCACATCTAGTCTGTGACACTAAGGTTAGAGGCAACAAATGTCAATAACAAGCATTACAGCGCATGCTCCAATCTGCTCGATTCTATGTTAGAGTTACGTTCATTCTGAACAAACTAGGCATATTACGAGTTACGAACGATTTATGTACTTTTTACCCTTACGCTCATTGTGAACACGCACTTAGGGCAGGGACTTTAGGAGACCATATCATTGGATCCTTTGCAACACAAGAAACACTCAGAAAGATATTTACTACTTTTGCAAGATAATGTCGTATATTCTCTGGAAAACATACCACCATTACGATATTGCGCTTTTCAATTAGGTGATCGTTTCTAGTAACATTATTTTTAGGACAGAATTGTTATCTCATTTATTTATTATTATTAGCTTTTAGAAGTATTTTTATTTGGGATTTTTAATTCCCTAAAGTGATAATTATTATTATTAATACGTCATATTATTGTAGTATTTTCTTTTTCTTTGTTTTGGAACAAATTTACGCCTCCGTGTCAATAAGTGTTTAACGTTTCTCTGTTGTTTTAGTTGTGTGTGATATGCCCGATAAGTGCTGATTTCGTGTTACATCGAGTGATTATAGGACCACAACTCTTGCTGTATATTAATAAACTTATTATATTACAATTTAAATGTACTATTTAACATATCTAGACCCAGTTAATATGGACGTGTATATTTTCATACACCTTTATGACTAAAGAGAAACAATGGAACACAGGCGAATTTATTTATTGTGGAATATTTGCCACCATAAATAATGGTGCAACCCCTAAAATAAGTGAACCGCTCACCCCAGCCGTCCTGATTTCGAACTACACAACGCACAGATTCCATCTGATCCACTTAGAGCGCGCCATTCAATACGACCTAATCAAATAGCGCGGCAGCTGACCGCATGGTAGTAACCATAACTAGATTACTAATGTCAAAAGAAAACATTGGAATTTCTCCGGGATAGATTTGCTGCCGTGCATTCTGTTGTGGGAAAGTTTGCTTTACTCTTAATGGTATTTTGCACGTGAACTGCTTCATTTACGGCAAGACTAATTTTTAAACACACAATCATATTGTATACACCAAGAGCCGTATGCTCGTTGCTCCAATGCGAACATGCGCCATACGGAATATGTTGTTCCATTTGTAATTGCGGATTTTGTCGTTAATTAGAAGACAATAGACACCAGATTGTGCTTTGTGCAAATCAGTCTTAGGCAGACAAAAGTGAAATAAGTGGACTACCTTTTCAGACTGTTTGTAGAAGAAAATGGCATGCACATATATATACAGGGTGACGCATTAGTGTGGCAAAGCTTGATATATCCGTAATCATATAAGATATCAAAAAAGTTATTTACGAAAATTGTTGGCAGTCTTAAACTTAACATTTTAAAATTATTCTCATTATACAGAGTGTTTCATATCACCACTGTAAAACCAAACATACGTTTTTTTTAAATGGAACGGCCAATATATTATTTCAGATTTAGATTAAGCTCATGTCTCGCACATTGTACATTGGATGTACAATTTCATTGATTTATACAGCGTGTTTCAGAAGTTATGGTCAATTTTATATGCAAAAATGCAAATGTCTTGTATATCCCAAACGACACAGTTTGAAATTGTTTTTTGTAGCATAGATTTCTGATACTTGTCCAGGTTTTATAGCATAGTGACATCTTTTTTAAATTGTCAAAACTGAATACAGGGCGAGTCAAAACTCAGTAACATTAATTTTTAATTATTTTAAATGGAATGCCGTTCTTCAAGCGATCGGCTTTCTTTCTTAACATTTCTAAATTAATACTTGACGGTGTTTGATATACAAGGTTTTTTTACATATGACCACTTGAAAAAGTCAATTTTAGTGAGACCCGGTGATCGGTCTAGTCACTCAATTGGTTCGCTACTCCTTATCCATCTTTCAGGGAACTGGCTGTTTAGTTGATGGTGTATTAACCTAGTGTGAAATAACGAAGCTCCATCATTCAGATACCACATCCTTTGGCGAACGTTTAGGGAAACATTTTGCAATAACAAGAGTAAATGATTTTCTAAAAAATCTAAATAAACTTGCAACACCATGCACTCGTCCTTCCAAAAAATGTGGTCCAATTACATAATTAAGACTTAAGAGTATCTTACTGTCATTTTTCTACGATTAACTCGTTATATTAAAATGATTTCTAAAAATCTCACTTCTATAAAGAGACTTTAAAATATCTTAGACTTTAGGTATAGAGACTGTAGTTAGTAAAAATGAAAGTTTGTAAACCATTCTTTCTTTTTATAATATAAAATACAGGCTGATCCATTTAAAATAATCTAAAAAATAATGTATTTCAGCTTTGACTTGCCCTGTACCTATTCAGTTTCGATAATTTTGAAAACATTTTACTTTGCTATAACTGTCCTAATGTCAAATATGAGGCATGAGCTTAATATAAATATGTAATAGTATACAGGATGTTCCATTTAAGAAGACGTATGTTTGGTTCACCTTGGTGATATGAAACACTATGTATGTATGAAAATAATTTTAAAATGTCAAGTGAGCTGTGCCACACAAATGCGTCAGCCTGTATGTACAACTACTAAATTATTTAATGTTGATGGAAATCGTACATGTAAAAAATGAAGAAATTTGATTTTATTTCACTTCATTAACTTTCAATTCCCAACACTAACCTACTAATAGTCTAGTTGCAATCTACTAAAGAATTTCTGTATATCGATAAGTTTATACATATGATATAATTTATGTAAATTTATTGAGAATTCTATACACTGCCACATATCTGATAATGGTGTTTATGTACACCATCTGGCCAAAAATTTTCTGTGCTGATAATAAACTTGATGATACCACGTTATGCAACCAAATGTTGCGCGATCGACCTGAAATTGCTCGGTAACCGATCAGACAATCGCGCTTGACTGTTTGCTCGCTCCTGGTGTACAGAATAATAGGAAGAACTATAGATTTGATTAGGGCCTGTAAGAATGAATGAAACATCTCTGTTAGATTTCATATTCTCTTCATTCCTACCAAAAGGTGGTGCATTTTGCTGTAGCTAGATTCTGGTGAACCTGATACTTGTATATACCCGTAATAGACCGATTGTTGCCAGTACATCAACATCATAGCGTTTATAATCAATTGTTATTTGAATTAATGATTGAAACGTGATGTGTCCTTCTCTGCTAAATGCCCAGTTTCTAAAAGTGATTATAATACAAAATAATTCTATTGTACCTTTAGTCACCTAGTGTATTCTATAATTTGTGCTTTGCGATACCATATCGCCTTAGGTTGTACGCAAGATGAATTATAAGGTAATACCTGCAATTGAAAACTCTAGGACAACAAAAATAGAGGAATCATAGTTAACATAACATAAACCAGGCAATGGAAAAAGGTGATTAGATCCAAAAGTAACACCAAAATACGTGTAACTATTGATATGAAAAGTAACAATACAATCCTTATACGAACATCAGCAATATTTTGCAATTTGTCATCGTAAATATACATATATTGTTATGTACTTTCTCACCACCTCGTTTTGTTTTTATTGATCTTATCTTATCGTTGGAGAATTTGTCTGCACTACGTGTACGCGACCATTACATGTTTTTGTTTGGAAATTTATTAGCGGTTGCAAATTAAACGATTAAAGTGAAGTGTCCCCATCTAGTCGATCTAGTCAATATTATTATTATTATTTAATAAGATCAGTCAACTAGAATCCTATACGGTGGGTAGTATAGGTATACTAAGTCCAGCCAGGGGCAGATATTGGGACTAAATAATGTTACTAGGTAAAAGAATATTTATATTTCAAATACATTGTAAAATCACAATACCTTCTCACACATAACACAACAAAATACAAGATAATACAGATTTCTGCAAATTGACTATACGAGAAACCAGCTCAGAACATCGTACGAGTACGGCGCGGCTGTGCGTTACTACACGACGGAGGAAAAAGAGATAAACAAGAGGACGTCAAGTGAGAATTTTGATATATGTCAGTGGAGAATAACAAGCAATCAATTTAAACCATAGTAAATAGTGAATTAAAAGAATATACCAAAATAGAAGAAAGTTGGAGTAAGAGATATTGGTGGTTGCAGTAAAAAAAGGGGTGAAGGAAGTTTGAAGAAAGAAAAGGGTTGGAACACTATACACATACACACAACAAAGTATTTAAGGTATTTATAATGTTAGTTATGAGATATTGTCAAAATTCTTGTAGTTTATTACATAGTAACCGTTTTCAAAATTATAAATTCATATCCACTATCAAGATTTAAATATTTATAAATTAAACTTAACAATTTCAATATATGTAGTATTGTCATATTTCGCAAAGTTGCCTGGTTGCATCCATCAAATGTAACAAAAGAACCCAACTGTCACAACAGTATTTAAAACATTTATGCGTTAATGTCACACTCTGACATTAACGTATTCTGAAGTTAGTGCTACATAAAAAGTAAATTTTGTAGCACTGCAATATATGTATATGTTTGCATATCTCACGTAACACATACCTAGTAGTACCTATGCATATTTTTTTCGTATTTCGAGAAGAAAGTAGTGCATTAGAACAGTAAAATTTTTAACCTGTTTAAAATTCGAAAGGCATTACACCGCTGTAGGAACGCTTATTGCCAAGTTTAACTAAAATGTTTTAGAAATCCACCTTGAAAGAGGCAAACTATCTACTAAATCAAGCACTTAGGTACATAAATTATCCCCAGTGTAAGAGATGTGTAGGTCTATAAGTGTGTCATATTTCACATAAAACAAAATTTAGATAATGTAGATATCTTGAATTTCTACATTTTTCGTTATATTGTCGCGAACAGTTTACGGAGAGCTGCGACACATGCCTCTGTGACAAATTTCGTAATGATGAAAAGAAAAAGTGGGTTACAGAACATGGTCAACGGATATGGTGATGTGAATGAGTATCTACCAAATGGCGCCGCCTGCATTTACTGACTGTTTTATAGTTGGAAGTAACAAAAACTATTTTACAGCAGTTCCACCCTCGTTTGATGTAAGCGAGAGGGGCTTAGCAAAACGAAATTAATTTGCATTTATGTAGGAAATATGGGAAATGATATAATTAACATTCTAGCGATACATACATACGAGGTGACGCACTAGTGTGGAGAAGCTCGTTTCCATATAAAATACCAAGAAAAGTTATTTACTAAAATTTTAGACAGTCTTAATCTTTGACCAACGTATAGGGAAATATTTTCCAATAACAACGGTAAATGATTTTCTAAAAAGTCTAAATAAACTTGACCAATCACTCGTCCTTCTAAAAAATCACCTGACTAGTGATTAAGACATAAAGACTGTCTTATTGTTATTTTGTCCACGATTAACTCGTTATATTAAGATAATTTCAAAAAATCTCACTTTTTTAGAAAGACTTTAAAATATCTTAGAAATTAATGACTTTGGGTATAGAGATTGCGTAGTAAAAATGAAAGTACCTAAAGTATTCTTTCTGATATAAAATACAGGGTTATCCATTTAAAATAATTGAAAAAATTATGTATTTGTGTTTTGACGCGCCTTGTATTCAATTTTGACAATTTTGAACAAATATCAATTTACTATAAGACTAGCCGAATATCAAAAATCTAAGCATGGAGAAAAATTTCGCTTGCGCTATATAAGACATTGAACTCACAGTGATTTTTATATAAAATTGTCCAAAACTACTGAAACACGATGTATTATTCAATGAAATTGTAGATTGGAAATGTGAGGCATAAGCTTAATCTAAATCTGAAATAATATACAGGGTGTTCCATTTAAGCAAACGTACAGGTTAAGTCTAAGACTGTCTACAATTTTCGCAAATAATTTTTTTTGATATCTAATGTAATAACGGAAATATCGAGCTTTGCCAGATTAATGCGTCATCCTGTATATTCGCTTATAATCTGGTTTGCCTATGAAAGAATTCAATTAATATTATATGACATACGCTGTAAGTACCATATTTTGTTCCTCTTAAGTAAAATATACTGCCATTTAAGGAATCTTTAAGATATTACTTGATAGTTAATCAACGTAACACAGCTGAATAACCTGATGAACATCATTTTATGTACACTACTACCCATATGTTATTACGCTAATGAAAATTCTGTTACCCAATACATGCAAGTAATATAAAATTGATATACCGAAATGATTTTTCTCTGTTATATTTTACCTAGAATAATGTAAATAAGTTGAAAAATTACAGTTCCTGCATTACGTAGGAGCAATCGCGGACTTCGTTTAACATGGACACAAGAACATGTACAATGTGGAGAAACAGAATGAGGTAATGTTCTGTTCACTTACGAGTCTAGGTTTTGGTTTCGGCCAGATAGCAAAATGGTAAGGGTTTGGCATGCACGGGGAGAAGCAGCTAGAATCACAGGTTTTCAGGAGTCCATGATTTTAGAGGAGGCTCCGTAATATGGTTTGGGCCGGAATAATTCTTCGCCCTAAAACACAGCTCGTTTGCGCAGATGGAACAATGACTCAGCGCCGATACATTGAGCAAGTTCTGCAACCTGTTGTCCAACCATTTGCACATATGGCCGGGCCAGAATTACGATATGTGCACGACAATGCACGTCCACATACCACAGAGAGTGACAAACTGGCTAACTGATGAACAGATTCATGTCCTCCCATGGCCTCCTCAATTAATAGACCATAACCTAATAGAGAATGTGTTGGATATGCTCCAAAGAAGGCTGACACCATTTATGGCGACTATTTCAAGCCGCCCTGAATTTGAAAATCTTTTAAGGGCGTAATCGAATTTGTTACCACAAGATGCAATTTACCGATGGATTTTAAGCATCCCCAGAAGGCTGTTATTAATTCTATTGGTGGAAACACAACGTATTAAGGCAAATATGAAATGACCCAAAATGTTTCCTTAAAAGTCGGAAAGAAACTACTCATGAATAATATTGTTATAAAATTACATTTTCAATAAAATTACTAAATGCTTAATTGTTGTTCACAGTTTTATGTATTTTTACGCGTCTCTGGTTACCGATGTCAAGTTTCAAGCACAATTAACAGTAAAGTAGACCAACATTTCACGGAAGCTCGAAAAGACTGTATATTCCTTAGGCCATTTTGAGTAGTGTATCATTCAAACATAATTATGATCTCACAAGTGCATGTCTCGATGATATATGAAAACTTTCCATGCAGGTATTGCTAAAGCCACGTAAGATTCATGAGAGTGTTGATTCGCATTACCCAAGAAGTATTCAGAGTATACCTATAAATACCTAGAGGAATGGCGTATTAGGCCATTACGTTTTGACAAATTGCATTTATTTTTTACTTTGGTACATGAGAAATATATTTTCAAATAATCTAAACAGACGAACATAGAAAATTATAAGATAACGTTTTCTTCTTGTTTATTAAAATATTTATTTTGGAAAATCGGATTCTCTAACACTAGAATTTCATTTTCTAGTAATAATTCGGTTATAAATGCTAGCTTACATACTTTTCTCCTACATTATATCTATATCTCTAATATATTGAAAACATATAAAGTGAAGTCAAGCTTTCACATCAGAACTGTTAGTATATAATTACTAATTAGCTGAAATAAAATATATTAAACGTTAGAATCCTGTTTTTTTTTATAAGTGGTTGAAGGCCAAGGTTAAATAATTTATATTATTCTACGTATTTGTTGCACAGTATTCATAAATTGACGAAAATATATTACAGGAAATCTGTGATAAAGAAAACCCATTTTATGTAGTATAAAGTTTTATGAAATTTTAATTACTATTAAATAACGAACACAAAACTGAAATAAAAAACTGGATTGTATTAATAGTGCTACAGTTATTCTAAGACTAAATATAAATCCTATTATTTGAACTTCTTAATTAGATATGAGAAGATTTCTACTCAACTCAACTAAATTATAATAAGAATATATATTCTGTCTTGATTTATTTAGTGATCAAACTTAATTTATTAATGGGAAGTGTGTTCTCTTAATTGTAAATGAACAGAACTACATATCTAAATGTGTAAATTAGTAGCATTTCAGCTAATCAAAAAGCGATTTGTCGTAAATTACAGTTAGCTTAAAAATAAATAATATTCGAGCAGAGAGTAGGAAATGTATAGTGGCATACTGTAGCAGATACTGGGATATAATCGAACGTTTAATTGCCTTTTATTGGAAGATTAATTAAACGTTAATAGCAGTTAGTTTTATTTTTCTCTTGAAAGTGAAAACATATTTTAGCGCATAATAAAAAAAATGAGGAAAAATGTAAAGCAATTAACTCTGGGGAATTGTTTTATTTATGTTTGAAGAGAATATCATCCTGTTATATTCACCATGAAAATATCCAAAAGCAGTGGTTCTTAACCGGGAGTGCCCGCACCCCTGGCGGTATAGTGGGGGAGAAGCCCCTAACAATATAAATTATTAAATATCGTTTATTAAATTTTTGATAATAAAATATTTGAAAACTACAGTTATCTCCACAATAACGCGAAAGTCGGGACCGCGTTATTAGAATAGCGCAGTCGTCGCTCATTGTTACATCGTGCGCCTATTGGCGAATTGTGCCTATCACTCGCACACACGGGGACATAATAAGTGCGAGCGAGTTGGGTAGACTAGATCAACCTGTGGTACTATCTTAAAATTATACGAGCCAGCAATTCAAAAGCCCTTGTTAGAAGGGTCCTATCAAGTGGCATATTTGTGTGCAAAGAAAGAAAACCTCACACGGTCGCTAGGAATTAACAAAACCTTGTGCATTAATAATAGCTAAAACAGTATTGGATTCTGAAGCGCATAAAAAAGTTCAGCAGATTCCGTTATTAAACGATACAATTCGATCGCGAATTCAAGATCTCAGTAAAGATATTTTACTGCAAATAATAGAATACATAAACGTCAGTCCACTACAAGTAAGCATACCACTGGATGAGTCAACTGATGCAGATAATTGTAGTCAGCTCTTGGTATTTGTGGGGTATGTAAAAGAAAAAGAAATTATAGTAGAATTTCTATTTTGTGAGCCGCTGGAGTTGACTTTTGATCATATCAAATATTTTTTTCCAAAATATCAATTACCGATGAATGCGATTGGCTCAATATGCGCTGATGGGGCCCCAGCAATATTTGGCAAAAATTCCGGATTTTTTTCACAAATGAAAAGAGAATTACCGCAAGTTATAATAACGCATTGCATGTTGCATCGTCATGCACTTGCGTCAAAAGCTTTGCCAGAAAGTTTAAAACAACACCTCATTACTGCAATAAATGTAGTAAAATATATCCGTGGACAAGCGCTTAATCATCGCATTTTTCGTGCCTTTTGTGAAGATATCGGTGCTGCTCACACCGTGCTTCTATATCACACCGAAATACGATGGCTCTCCAAGGGCCGCATGCTTAACATGGTTTTTGAATTGCGTGAAGAAATTCATAAAAAAGAAAAATATACCCTTACCACCTCGATGAGTGAAGAACTCCTGGATACATATTTCGGTAACTAAGTTGCCATCCTCAGCAGAATCTACGAAGGAAGATGATGTTAGACGTCACACTTTGCACCACACAGAACACCACTTGAATAACACTTAGTGTTAACTAAACTAACTTGAATAACACTTAGTGTTATTCAAGTGGTGTTCCTTGTGGTGCTAATCTCCCAGAGTGCGACGTCTAACATCATTTTCCTTCGTAGATTCTGCTAAGGATGGCAACTTAGTTGCCGAAATATGTATCCAGGAGTTCTTCACTCATCGAGGTGGTAAGGGTATATATTTTTTTTACTATTTCAAGCTACCGTATCCTATTTTGTATTTTATATGAAGAAATTCAGTTACTGGCTAGTCAAAATTGTGATTTAGTAAAAGATTTTAAAAGTAAGGATGCAATTTTGAGACTAGCCCACTTAGCAGATATATTTAGCCACTTGAATGAATTGAACATATCAACCCAAGGATTTGGTAAAAATTTAATAATGGCTAGTGAAAAATTATCTTCATTTATTGGAAAACTAGAAATGTGGATACGTCGAGTTGAAAATGGGAATTTTGCAGACTTTTCCTTGCTTGATTCAATTGTTGTGGAAAATGAAAAAAAAATACAATTGTACCCGACATTACAATACATTTGATACGATTGAGCGAATCATTGAATGGATATTTTTCTACTGGAAATATTACCAAAGCTCAGAGATGAATGGATCCATTTCTATATAACCTAAATTCGGCGGATTTAAAAAAAGACGATCTTATTAAAATGGGAGACAGGGGACATATTCAAATGGGATTCGAACAATTAAAATTAGTACAATTCTATTGTACAGTTAGAACGTTATCCAGAGTTGGCGAAAGAAGCATTGCAGTCACTTCTACCATTTGCCACCACATACCTGTGTGAAATGGGGTTTTCATCGCTTGTGCATATAAAAACTAAAGCGAGAAATCGCTTAAATGCAAGTGATGATTTACACGTGTCTCTTTCAAAAAAGAGCCTCGCTTCACAAGTATTATAATGAACAAGCAACAACAGCCTAGCCATTAATAAAAATAATATTGTTTTGTATTTGATATAAAAAAATGTACATTCTTTTTTAAATAAACAATAAATTTCGCAAAAAAATGTATTTTTCTAAACTAAAGGAAATCGAAGCCCATTTTCAATGGAGTGCGGAGACCTATTTTCAGATTCAAAGGGGTGCGGCTCAATTAAAAGGTCAAGAAACACTGTCCAAAAGAAAGATTAGAATTCAGTTCTATACCGAGTGTCTAAGCCCTAGGTAAATGACACATTGAATCGGGTACAGGCATTAAACACGGTCTTTAGACGTCGTCACTGTAGTTTCCAATGCCAAAATCCACTTAGATCGCTGATATGCAAATATGTTATAACTAACTTTCTTAGGAACAAGAAGTCCGACAACCATATCGAGCTTGTTGAGTGCATGCTATCCAAATTGCCAGAGCCGAGATGATGGCCGACTACTGTTGGAGCTTGCAACGAGATCAACCTGAAGTCGTTTATTCACAGAAATCATGTAAAAAATTATTTCATAGTGTTGAATAGAAATTTTACTTAAAGATGTAGTAATTTTCTTGTATTTTTTAGTCAAAACAATAAACCTGTAAATTACAAAAAGTGAAGCTGTTCAATTATCTAGTATTTTTTTTTCAAACATACGAACAATGGAAGAGCGTTGTCAAAGAAGGTGGAACTCCCATATGATGGCCGACTACTGTTGGAGCTTGCAACGAGATCAATATGAAGTAAATTATTCAAGGAAATCATGTAAAAGATTATTTCATCGGTTGAATAGAAATTTTGCTTAAAGATGTAGTAATTGTCTTGTATTTTTTTAGTGAAAATAATAAAACTGTAAATTACAAAAAGTGAAGCTGTTAGCAATTACCTAATATTTTTTTCTTAGTCAGAGTCCTAGAAATACTCAATAACAGTAAAAAAATGAGGAAAAAAAAATGGTGTTGACCAGTGATATTTAACATAATATTATCACCGACATGGGCACGCGTTGCAGAAATTAGTGAGAAAAATAATTCTGTAAATTTACATAACCTGACGTTGGCAATTTATTACCAACGTTTGGTTCTGTAGTTATACAGCATTATTTTGTGAATCTGCAAATTTATGTTATATAATATATTGTATATTTTTAAGTATTTTATTATGTGATAACTTACTCTGTGTGATGTGTAATATTACATACATGTACACATTTACAGAATGATACTGTAAATTTACATAACCTAACGTTAGTAGTTTTTTTTGCAACGTTGAACTAAAAAATAATATAGAATCTCCACACGTCGTGATTATCTAAGCAAACGGAACTTATAAAACTTAACTACGCAATCTAAAATGCCAGCTAAAAATCTAGAATATCTGATTTCAGAAACTTAGGCTGATTAACTAAGAATCGAATTGATAAAACCTAAAGCTAAAAATCCCCTCTAGAATGAACCCCATTAGTGTGTCGTTACAAAACCCAGTTGGCATGGCAACGCGCCATGTTTTTTTGCCACACAACACAAATTACATCAAACATAAGCATCATTCCTTTGAAATTGATTGCTTAGTTGCTAGCAAACTATTTTCCTGGTTTTCTAACAATATAACTGCATATTACGGCAAAATGTTATTATTAAAGATTATTAGGGACACAGGTAAAGCAAATATGAGGAAACACTCCTAGAATACAGAAGTAAATACTGTTATAAGTAATATATTGTTTTCAGATTAAACCCACAGAAAATTGTAATATTGTAAGGACACACTGTACATGACCAAAAGAGCTATACATTATGTCACCATGGGGCAATATTTGCATACCATATCAGTCACTAATAAGACATGTCCATGGAATGCCCCAAATCCCGGATAAATGCAGTACAAAACATAGAAGAAATGTATCCAAGCAAGGAATACTGAGCAACTGATAGGAATCTATGGGAACTAGAAATTTAAGATTTTAAAGGTTTTTGATGATGGCGTTGGATTTTTTGGTACATTTCCTAACGGATTGGTGAAAGAAGTTGTGATAATTAAAATAAAATATATTTGCCATATTTTTTGGGTGAAAAATAATGCACATAATTAAAATACTTAATAAAGCGAAGACTTTGTTCATTATGTTTCTGAATTGATTGCCTATAAGTGATATCTGCTTAAGCGGAAACGTTCACTCCACGTATATTCCTGAGATTAAAAACGATTATGATATGAGTTTTATTTTCCGGTGTCTTTTAATATATTTCTTCAAATGGGCCAAATTTGTTACGCCCCACGAAGGTTCACCTTTAAACAACAAGCAGGGAAAACAAAATAATGTATTTGGTTTTTCACAATCACATATCAAGGAAGCGTCTTCATACATTTTGGTATTAAATAGTCTTTTATAAGAACCGTTTTTGCTTTGTCCATTTTGATTTAAAGTAATTGTGGACGTCGGTCGTCCCAGTGTTTAATTTCAAATTCTTTTTCGAAACTCCGCCTTCAAAAAGGAATTTTTAAAGGTTCTTCTACCGCATTCATATTAAATTTGCGTAATACAAATATGTAGTGGGAGTTGCAGCTACACAACCATGTGCTTTCATTACATTTAACACATTCCGTGGGGTGATCTACAATGTAGAAATAAAGTAATTATAACATTTATAATCTTATTATAAGCATTTAATGTAGGTACACGTAACTCTAATTCATGTTTAAAGTGCTGATAAACATCCATACATACCATGGCTTCCTTAAAATTAAATGTACGCTTGTTTGAATGCACTATTACCATTGAAGAACATAACAGGCCTACGTCCATAAATTATTCCTCCATTGAAGCATAAAAGGCGACTACTGTTATTAAAATTTATTCGCCGATTGTAAATTACATTACATGATCTAAATTCACAGTACTCTAAAAACGAGTTAATATTTCGAAATATGTTGCCACTTTCTCTCTCCAACACATGCAGGGATTAATTGTTTGGGAATACCTTTTTATTGTTTGGTGTCACGCGTAATTATCTCTTATAAATAAAACCAACGTTGCATATGAACCTAGGTTTGTTACATATTTATTAGTTTTGGTTCTATAGTGCGGTGAATGAAAACCGGTAGAAATTAAACTGTGTACAATATTAAGTAGTAATTAGTGTGGCGACAACAATTTTTGAAAATAGGAAATGCAGTATCTTGCGTAAGATAGTAGGAACACTATTAAAAGAATTGATACCTATTAATATTGCGGTAGTAAGTCTACCACAATGTTATTGCAACATATGCCTTGTTTACGCAGAAGTTCTTTGCGGCCAACAGTAATTTTAACAGCTGGCATGTACGTATGTTAGGCTGTCCCTTATATGGGCAAATTTTTTTTTTAATATCGTAATGCATACACCCTAATTATTTTCAAACTACTAAGCCTTACTTACATATGAAATTTTATTCACCTACGATGACGTTAACCCATGCCGAGAGGGCCACAAAGTTTTAGTACGTAGTCGTTTTTTAGCATCTCTTGATATGGACCTAGATCATCGCAATATGTAAATATTAGGTAAACAATTAAGTAAAGACAACTATAAAATTACTTTATATTTATTGAAGATATAAAATGACAATTATTTAGGAAATTTTCTTTTTAGTGTTCCTTTAATGTCTGGATATAATTTTCTATGTTCCTGTACACAGCGAAAGAAAGAAACTGTTTCTGTTCTTCATCTGCGGTAATTAATCCATGAAAGTCCTGCATAAGTTTGACAGCTCTTTCAGCAATATTATTCACCGCCTTCAGAGAAAGAACGTTTAGTTGAGCTTCCACAAAATCAGCATTTTCTTCCCATGAAGAAACACTTTCCCGAAGAAAACTTTATTCTTAATTTTTAAACGAGAAAGTTCTTGCTCTTCACGGACACGAAATTATCCAAGCCTTTCCCTGAAACAAAAAGTAAAATTAATTTAAAAGAAAAATAATAGAAGATACACCAAATTTTAAGCAAAAATATATTACGGCTTACCGTACATTGAGACAGATATATCTACCTTTGATGGAACATATCTCTACCCAAAATCATATAACTCTCTCTTTGTAAGTTTGCTACAATATTCATTTTGGATTGTTCATGGACTTCATTATCAAAAAGTGATAAAACGGCTATTTCCTCAGATAAATACCACAAGTGTTGGTAGAACTTGCTCAGACCTGCTTTGGAAATTAATTTGTCGACTCTTTCATAGTCTTTTAATGTCTTCAAAAAGCGCAAATCTTGATTCGGTGCCTTCACTGCTGAACTGCACCCAAACCAGGGCATTGCATAAGCTGTCACAATAAATAAGCAAACGTCTTGCAGTGCTAGTTTGTCCTCAACGCTCATTTTGATCTGCTACTGCAGCAAATATATTTTTAAAGAGTAAATAGCCCTTGCCATCCATCTTGCTTGATGCTTGCACCAGGGGGTCTGATTTTAAATTGTTTCTCTTCATCTCCTCCCAAAAAAAAAATAGATAATTCGATCAGTTACCGATAATCATCTCGTACAATAGCTTTTTGTAGTTCATTTACATAAAACGCCAGCAGTTCGCTAATAACCGCGTCACAAAAATGTTGTTTGATAAAATCCTAGCACGTTTCGATGGTACCAGGATTAAAGCTTTTCCAATTGTCTCAAAATTTTTTAAACCAGGGAATATTGGGGACTGCTAGTTACTTGAGTTTTTTTTTGTTCCAAATACACTTTTGAGAACCAGTTCATAAACATGGTTACGACAAGCAAAGAATAACAACTCTTTTTTCCAGTTTTTGTTCCAGAAAAACACAAGCTCCATTCAATCGACCTGTATTTAACGCTGCCGTGTCACAACACATTATTTGTACCTTGTCATTAATGTTCCAATCGTAAAATGCGTTTGAAACAGCGTTGGCTTGAGCTTTACCAGAACTTTTGGCACAACAAGAAGTTGTTCCTTATCTCCGTATGAAATGAGGATCGGCAGATCCTCTTTGGAACTTCTTACATCTAAGGTAGGTAATAGTTTACCATCCCAATGAACGGTGACTACTTCGGACACGTTATTCTTAAAATCTGATTTTATGGATTCTGCTCTGTTCTTTCTCGTTTGTGTTCTAAAACCTAGTGCTTCTAGTGCCGCTTGATGAATATAAACAGAATCTCTTATGCTCAGCTGGCATCTGTCTAAAGCTGCAACTAACTTTGGTGAAATGAAATCTTTTCTTCCTCTTTTTGTTATAGTTACAGACCCAAATGTCGTAGGCAAAATTTCTTCCAGGCTTTCGTCAGAGCTATAAGATTGATCGTCTAGTTCTTGCGGCGGTAATATGTCGTGCGAAACTGAAGATGTTGATGCAATCTCTGAAGACATTTGCCTCAGTCTTTTGTTCTTATCTACTGATTTTTTTGCCTTACTCTTTCTTCTCTTTCAGCTAACTTTTTGTCTACACCAGCTAAGCAACCCGCACGCCCTGACTCTCTTTGTTTCTGTAAGAAAATCTTATCTTCCCCGATTTTCATTCTTTAGAGGGCATCGGCGTGCACGATATCATACAAATTATCAAAATCCATTTGGAAATCCTCCTCGTGGCGTTCATAAACATCCTGAGTTTTCTTACAGTTTTCTTACAGCTCTCTCCAAACTTTATAGAGATCGACAAGTGTCTTTAGACAGTTAGGTAGTGTTTTTGTAGGTATTCTTGCTTTTTCCCAAAATATAATAAATACACTCCCGAATCACAAGATTTGCGCTTTCATTAACAGCCAATTTTACTTCGCGAAGAACTTGTGAAAGAACTTGTCGATTCGATGGTAATTTTGCACCCGTTATTTGGTGATTTGTGTTTCCGACTCAGAAAATATTAGTTTTAGCAATACTTAATTCCACTGACATCTTCGAATAATAAAACAATACGTGTTAATTACCCGACAAACTAAGTAGAACTGACAAATAGGGCGAGTGTGGCCACACTTCGCGCACAACTTGTATGAATGTGTTTCGGCGCTAGTCAACACGGGTTTCAGTGCTGGAAATATGCTAAAATTAGTGTTTGTGAGTATTTTAGGGGCAAATGAACAAACCTAGGGCCTATGCGTTACAAAACAAATACTTTGAAAAATAATGGACATGGAATGTATCTAATTATAATACGCTTTTATGTTACACAAATGATTTGGTGCTATTTATTTCCATTTAGTCCATGCAATATTCTATTGGTGTTTTCCAAGTATACTATACGTATACTTAAAGCTATGATTAAATATATTTAATATTCTTTATTGTTTACTTAATTCTAAGTTCAGATTTCTTCTACCTGGTATGCAATGATCGGATTTAGTACTATATATACTAGTATATATAGTACTATAGTATAGTAATATACTAGTGTACTGTTTGCCACATTCAGTTGTTGCAGTAACTTGCTATATTTTGTTGAAAAATCACATTTATTTTATCGTGTAACTCTGAAGTTTACCGCCTGGCAAATTAACAGGATTTATATCATCAAAATGTTACAAACCACATAAGTAACGCTTGTTAATTATAAGAGGAATCCAGACAATCGGTAGTTAAACATACTTCTTTCTGAACGTCACAATACAGTTTAATTTCGTAAATCCTTGGTATTCGTTATTTGTCAATTGATTGATAGAGTTTAACGGATTTCTTAAAGTTTACGGAGCACATTGCAAGGGATTTACTACGACATGCCCTTTTCGCAATCAAAATCGTCTATTTGCAAGCAAAACCGTCAGAGACTCATGCAAAATCCCACGGATCTTCGTCCCGTTGCATGTAATTACAGCCGTCCAAGTTGTGTATAACCATATTCTAAAGGGAAACTTCGATTTGTGTTATGTGACCTACTGCACCTAATCTACATTTTTGCGTATGGGTATTTGACCCTTTCGTATTCAAATGCACCTTAAGATATCGAATACGCTTAATGGGCTATCATCGATGAAATGGGCATAAAAAAGGTTTACCCTAAGGTCTAACAATTAACCCCTATGAGGTATCAGGTAAATTCCTGTAGGAACTAGGAAAGATGCGAAGTTGTCTAACCAGGTAGATGGCCTTAATCGGAAATCTATAACTGACCTATCGACGTGGGTAAAAAATGTATCTCTTTATATTTCTACGTTTGTTGATATATGATTTCTTCTATAGTAAGATAGGGGTTATCCAATGGATTCTCGGGATATTTAAAAAAGGTATCCTTTGCACTTAATATTACAGCAGGTAGTTGCGCATATATTCGCATACATTAAGCAGGTACCTAAAAAATAGGTTTCCTACTGCCTGCTTCCTTACCAGCATTATTTGTCTGTGACCCTACTAAGGTAAATATTATATGAGCTGTTTGGAACACATTGATACCTACGAATGGTACGACCGCAAAACACAAGTGCTGATGCAAAAATATTAGAATATCCTTCCCCAGTTTTGCATACGCGTTATCATGGGAACCTCAAGGGTTAAATGTCTCTCCAGCAAGGGTTTATGCATTTTAAACATTACCTGAACCTATTTTCTATTAATAGCGATGACCTTTTTCCTATCAAAAGATGCAAATAGGTTTGACCTACCTTCACTTATGTATGCAACTTATTCAAATAAGTTATTCCAGTGTACCCTTCCGGTTTTTTCTCATGGCTAGAGGGTTGGCGTTTGGAAAGACCGTTTTTTTTTTTCTTTCTATTGTGACAATTGAGCTTTTTCTTCTGGTTAGCAGTAAATCCTAACGCTTTCTTGGCTGTAACGTTTTTTTATACGTGTATATTTAAAGCATATGTAGTTAGACAGACCTGCTTAGAAACCTATTTAATTAAATACAAATTAATGCAGCAGAAAGACAAGTGTTACGTTTGTATTGTATAATGAAACTTATTATCATACACCTGACGGGTTTGTTTGTTTGTTTATATAGTTGTTTGGGTTAACGGTGTGTCTACCTAAATATATGCATAAACAGTAGGTGCTCTCTATTTCATTTCACCTACCTATTGATACAAATTTTAATGTGAAATTCTAGGATATGAATATTGCACTCTAAATAAATATATAAATAAATATGAACCTTTCTTCCAAATCTAATACCCAATGCTTTATACTTTATAGCAAATAAGTTTTACATGGATGCATATGTTTCACCAAGTTATTTGGAGTTAAGTATATTTGGGTAGATAATATTCATACAATAAGACAACTTTTGGTAGGAACGGCTATTGAAAGGGAAAGGTAGCGGGAGCATACCACGCTGCACTTCGTGCAAATGACATTTGCATTGCAGTTGTCAGCTAGCTTTTATAAAAAGTAGACTGCACCGTTCTTGTAAGAAAAATGGAGACATGAAAAGAGGTACAAATTATAAAGTGGTATTACGGAGGCCACACGTTAACGTTAATTGTAGAGCTTAACCAGAAGTCACCGCGTTTTGAGAATCACGCATGTGTTTATATAAAAGACCCACATATGAGAATATAGATCGGGATTTTATTTATGTGCTACTGTCGAAAATGGTCAACGTCAAACATTAACATTAAGGTGGTAAGCTTGTTTTTTCTTTTGTTTTGGTCAAACATTAAGTTAAACAAGTCAAAATGAACAAGATTCTCGTGAAACTGTTAGAAAAATACTTAAAAAAATAAGTACCTACCGTTAATATCCTATAGAAGAAATAAATGAAATTTTTCTTGGAGATCATTATATTTAGTTTTGTGGCGATATCTTTGTGAAATGTGCCCTAGACAAAAATTTTATTTCAAGTATTTTCTTTACGATCGAATCGTCATTTTTTCCACCGTGGACATAATCCTGCATTAGTATGATATTGGTAAAAAATTAATGAACATCTATCGTATGCAGCCTACACGTAATACCCACAAAAAGGGAATGTATGGACTGGAATTTTAGGGAATAATGTTATTGGACCATTTTTTAATAAATAGTACACTTTAAATTCACATAAATATTTACAATTGTTGCAGAATGACAAAAGAACCTGCCTGATACTATAATAGGAAACATTTGCACGGATATCCTGCCCATAACAGCGTAATAGTGTGTCAATTTTTAAGGAACATATTTGATAATAGAATCATTTCTCCAGGCGGTACAACAGGTCGCACGATCTGTCCCAAAATGATTTCCTTTTCTATGAGGCTACTTAAATTTACAAATCTACCAATTTGAAAATTAACGAGCACATAATTTAGATGAATTACGCCTAAAAGACGGGAATTGTTTATTGCCTGTTACTCCTGAAATGTTAGCAAATATTGGACGCAATTTTGATTAACCAATGGTCAATAAAATTTCAGATTTATTTTGTCCCATGAGGTAGTACTTTTTACACTTATTTCATATCTGTTTTCAGAATTTTTCTCTCTAAGGTGTCAGAGTGACAAAGCAATGAAATTTTGTGAAAGTACGTCTATATTATTGTGTATAAATCATGAACAAATTACGTACAAAGTGATTTCGGCTGTACTTTGCATCAGAAACATCTCTCTTCAGCGTCCAGCAATAGTCTGCCAACATAGGAGGGCTCTATTTGCCTTGGTATCATCACCACTTTCATCGTCGCTCAGTGTCATGTTTTGTGGAGGTTTAGGCACAGATAATTACGGACTCTGAGGTAATGGTCTCAGTGCAGATGGAATATTAGTATATTTTATAGTATGTTTGGATTTTGAAGCCACATCACTTATATTTTTTTAGACAAAAATAGCAATGATACGTTAAACTATGATATGAGTTCAGTGTTGCAAAAAATCGTAGGGTTACAGCTAGTGTAGCACTTATTGTTATAGACTCTCTCATATTTGTGTCCTTTTTTGAAATCCTTGGTCAATTTTTTTGTAAAGAAATCTCAAAATCACTGCTTGACAAAGTTATTTAAAATTATTGAATAACAAAACAATATCATTCTTAATTTCATGCAGAATATTAAGGTTATTCCTGCGAGCTTTCAAGAAATATCGCATCCAGCAATTACATCTTTTTTTCTGTGTACGCAAAATTACCACAGAACTAGCAACGGCTGTTGCAACAAGCACACTAAAAAATCGGTTCCATTTTGAAACAGAACAACCCATACTTCTTTCATGCATGCTACATATTCAACATGTGTTATTGCACAGAAAGAGGCAGCCTTAGTCTTCTAAAGGGGCGAATGCACTATATATAGCAATATGATTTTATGATTTTATGATCGTATGAAGTAATTATTATAAAACTTATACGCCTCACCCTCAGGAATAAAATATAGTGGTTCTTATCAATGGCTTATTAATCTTAAATTGATGCCCCGTGTCATGGGAACCTCACATCTCTACAAGACGTATATAGTTCATATTTCACGTTACCACTTATAGGTTAAATACATTTCTTGATATTTATCAGAAATGTGTACCTCTAATGGTAGTCTTATTTCCGGTCCATTCATTTTCAGGGTTAGATTACATTATCAAAGATTTTATAAAAGAATTTTGTTTGCCCATACTCACCAGAATCTGAACGGCCGCCTCTTTTATGTATAACTTTTTTTTATGTTTATTTTAATTTAAAAAGCTTTTGTACGTGTAAAGGTAAATTAATAGTATGACCAAGCGTGAATGAACATTAGATTGCAGGGACTGTGGGACAGCACAATAAATACTGTTCGGATTACTCCTCCTGCACAAAGTATTAATTTATTCGGAACGACACGTGTTTCGGGAATACGTGGATTCCCATTATCAAGTCGAATAACCGAATGGTTTCTTTCCTGTATATGTCTATTTCTAATTTACAGTTATTCTTAATTACTAAACTATCTAAGAAAGGCAGACGATTGTTCACTTCTTTTTCCGCTGTGAATTTAATCGAATCAAATCGCGAGTTTAATTTTGTTAGGAAATTTTC
>JARFOC010000665.1:204352-290248 GCA_031763485.1 Osmoderma eremita | reverse complement strand
AATGTAAAATAAATATTATATTTACACTTAATCTTTTTGTACACGTAGGCAATTCATTTTGCAGAAAGAAAGAATGTACATATCTTCTAATTCTGGATTTTTCAGATTCATCCAAATAATGATATATTTTCTCACGAACACGTTTTTTAGAGGGCAAATTTACGATTCCCGTAGTATCAACTTCTTTCACAATATTCCACATAATTTCTTCGCCGAGTCCAAGCTTGCAACCAATTTTATTGATGCCGGCTTCGAGTTGTCATGCTTCAACTGCGAATACAGATTGTAAGCCATTAACTTTTGGCCACTGCGGGTATGTTTTCCTTGAGGATTTTTAATGGTCCCGGTAATGGGTTATCATCTCGGTCCAATACTTCTTCGTCAGCCATATTAAAACACAGAACACCCTGTAATAGTTCTCAATAAACACCTTTTTGAACGTTCAAAAACATATTGATAAATTATCAACTTTTACAACAATCGAATTCTGACAAGAACTATTTTGGAGACAATATTTAAAATAGAATAAAAATATATAAGCAAACACCAATTTGATAGAAAATAGAAGAAGAAAGCAGCGGAATCAGAGCGGAATACAACGACCAATGACAAATGACATTACAGTAAACACAGCAAACGCAGTTGTCAGTGATATTTCATTTTACCCAATATAAATTCATTGCGCCAAAATTATATCCTTTTCGTGTGCGTAAATCTATTGCGGATTTCAGCCAATAGCAAGCCGAGATATTTTCTCCAAGCAACAATAATCAAAGGCATTGTTGAAATACTTTCAATTATTGTTGATATTAGTCAGAGTCACTTAAATGATTCTGATTTGGATTCCAATTCAAAGTCAGATAACGAAAATATTGATACTTCTACAGCTACACCTAATATCGAATTATCAATGAAGCAGAAAGTGTTCGACAAGCAAAAAACACGAATGATTGGATACAGAAATTTAAAAAAAGAATTAGGGTACTTCCTCCAAGAAAAAGTATGGGGAAGTATATTCAAATAGTATTTGATTATTTAATGACAATTCGTCTAACAAGTGTTGAATCAGAAAGGGTATTCTCGGGATCTGGATTATTTTGTACAAAAATTGGATCAGGATTAGGAGATAAGACTTTAAATAATTTAAGTTTCTTGAGAAGTTATTTAAAAAAAAATAGTAATCAATAAAATGATATTATGTAGTAGGAATTACCGGTAAATGAAAAAATCGGTAAATTTACAATCACTAGACAGCACAATAAACACACTGTTCGGATTACTTGGATACTTTGTCCGGAAGGAGTAATCCGAGGAGTGGTTTTACATAATCCAATGTTTAAAATGTGTTCTGTAAGATATGGTATCTTTATTTTATTGTAGAGGTTCGGTGCACTTTTAACGTTTTATTATAATATACGGTTAACCATTGAACCATTTAAACTGTCATCTTAACATAACTAACTTGTTATATTAAAATAATTTCAAAAAATATCGCTTTTTAAAGATACTTTAAAATAACTTAGAAATTAATGACTTTAGGTATAGAGAGTGCTTAATGAAAGTGAAAGCAATTAATTATTCTTTCTTTTTATGATATAAAATACAGGATCTTCCATTTAAGAAAAACTATATTTGGTTCACGCTGGTGAAATGGAACATCCTGTATATATGAAACATATTTTAAAATGTTAAGTCAAGACTGTCTACAATTTTCGTAAACAACTTTTTTTGATGTCTTATATCATACCAGGTATATCGCTATGATATAAGCACTGATGCGTCACTCTGTATGTACACAAACTTCCAGAAATAATGGATACAGTAATTATGCAAGTTGTCTTAAATAAATAAGCAATAAAAAATGTTTAGAATTAGCAAATGTTGATATTCTTGTATCTGTTCAAAACGAAATAAACATACATACATTCTTATAAGTAAAACAAATAGAAATATGCTCAAATGGTGTTCGTTAAAAGATTAATCGAGGAACCCCTGCATATCACCTATCAAAATTCCAGGAAGAATCGTAAATAAATTTAAGAGAATAAAATAAAGTAGGCAAATGAATTTGAAGTAAGTATCAAAATCAGATGGCCAATAAATAGGATAAATGTTGATGGCTTGTTTTACTAAGTATGTTGAGCTATTGGACAAACAATGTCATTACTAATAGAAGAAGTCAGTTATCGAAAGTTATCAATTAGGTTAAAGAACAGTTTAGTTACATTACACGTAATTATTTAAGGGATAGAGCGGCGTAAACAACTGGCTATTACTTAATTATATTAATTAATTAATGGTACATTTATTTTGCCACTAGCCCTAGATATGGCAGTTGCGCTATATCTGTAAGACGACTAGGTTAAAGTAGTAAGTGTTGCACCAACGAATAAATTATAGTGTCTTTGTTTTTCAATAACCATTAGAAGCCTGCTAGTTATCAAGTTGAGATCTCATAAAATAAAGGCGCAGATGATAAACAGGTATCTGAAATATCGGTAATATCGGTCCCCAAAACTTTGATAATAATGGTTAAATAGAATTATTACCTACGAATTATTGGCATAGTTGATTTTTACAATATTTTTGTTTGTTTGCGGTTAGTGTTATCCAATTATCGATATTTTGGGAAGTTATCTACAATGAATGTTTTAAATAGAATACGCTATTGCTTATTAGTTGAAACATACAGAGGAACCCAAGACACTGAGATACCAAGAGCAAATATAGTAAAAATAAGGAGCATTTTAGTTGAAATATAACCATGATATTATATGCATATACATATAAACAATAATGAAAAATGTAAATATATATGCACATAATGCTTTTGGATTACAAAACACAGCGTTAGCAGCGACAGACATTCCCACGTACCGACAGCTGTTTCAGACTTCTTAGTCCTCATCAGTGTACGATGGGGAATGCCTGCCACTTTTTGACACTGAAAAATCAAAGGCGACATCTAGCGCCAAGCGGAGCTTCATAGCGATGATTTCACGAGCAACACAGTCGTAAAACGTGAAGTCTGTGTTATAGCGCCTGATCCTGCTTTAATGTTGTAAAACACCTAGTAATAACAAAATAAAATTCTGAAAATTACTTGTGCTAATGCTCTCTGGCAAGATGGTAATATAACCATGATATTATATGCATAGACATATAAACATTAATGAAAGATGTAAATGACTACATCATACAACACAGCTGGTTATGCACAGCATTAGTAGCGACAGACATTCCCACGTACAGACAGCTATTTCGGACTTCCTAGTCTTCATCGCTAGATGTCGCTTATGATTATTCATTGTCAACATCTATTGTAAAGTGTATGTATACGGCGTGCTGAAAAAGTGGCAGGCATACCGCGTCGTACACTGATGAGGACTAGGAAGTCCCAAACAACTGTCTGTACGTTGGAATGTCTGTCGCTACAAATGCTGTGCATAACCAGCTGTATTGTGTGATCCAAAATCATTATGTGGGTATACATTTACATTTTTCATTAATGTTTATATGTATATGCATATAATATCATGGTTATATTACCTTCTTACTAGAGAGTATTCGCACAAGTAATTTTCAGAATTCTATTTTGCTATTACTAGCTGTTTTACATGTTAGTTGAATAAAGCATTTATTCAACTTTATCTATTATTACAGAAGAGGAGAATTTACAAATTACGATAGTTTATGCTCAATATAATCAACAGGTTGTTACAAATCTTGGTCACCCATAACGTGGGAAAACTCCCAAAAAAAGATCATTAAATAATAATAATTAAAAGAGATAACTGGGGAAAATAGAAAAGATTCTTATGAAATACATTTAATATTGTATAACATAAAGTAACAAAATAGAATAGAAGAGAATCAGAAATACGACGGCAAGAGGTAATAATAACGAAATTATGCTTGTCCCAGAACTTATTTAGCGGAACGGGAGTCCCCACTACGTACTATCGTTGTTTCTTATACATACGTTGCGCTCCTATTTGAAGGCGTGGACTTTCCGATAGTGTATACCATCAAGTTGCAAAAGTACCACTCATATTTAAGAAATTAAGCGATTTGCATGTAAATCAGCTTCCTTATTTACTTATGCTAATATGTGAAGTAAAATATGTTTCGCCGTTAAAAAGCTACAGTTGGGCTTGCGCAAAACCATACAAAATGAATGGCATATATGATTGTTTGAATACCCGTTAATATTAACAAGCAAATGACGCGTCTGTGAAATCAAGGTGCCGTATTGCTTTCTTTAAAGTACGCTAGGTATAATTTGAAGTATTGCCAATAATAGTGACAACACTAATCCATTTATAACAGGAATTAAAAGCAAACCTTCTTTTAACCTCGGTATCAGATTACCGGTAAGGACCCGTATCAGGACGGATCTCTGGTGTTGTCAAGTGACGTCGAAAAGGTAAAAAGTTAAGCAATGCCCGTCACAGGTGTGAGCGAGCGGGGACATTCTTGACTGAATACCGGAAGTGGTCCAACAATAGAGAGTACGTGCACTTGCATTATGACCGGTACACCCTCTCTGCGTCCTATCTGTACGTGAGCCGGCATACGTTATACCTAATTATCTCGCTCGATAACTGCAATTGTTGTTGTTTTCCTTTATTGCTCTACGGGGAAATATCAATAAAAATAAAACACATTTCGCCTACATTTATTTATAACCTATACCTGTCGCCAACTGTTCGACATCTTTTACCGAAAGTAGGCGACATGATCTCATTTCACGCTTTACGCCGAGTTTTTCTTCCGTCACGGACTTTATTACCTATTAAATTATTGCTTTGCGCAAGTTATAATTTTGTATTGATTAATGAGAGTTATTACTGTTATTTACGCCTCAGTTTCTACGGATCTTGGTAATAAATGGTGTGTACGTATCCCTTTCCAATGCGACAATGCGTGAGGTTAATCGATACACCAGTTACATACTAACATAAATAAAAATGTTATTTTGCCGTTGATACGAAATAGAAATATTGACGCATTACATTTCATTTTTTAGACGATGTATAAGGAAAATAAAATGTTTCCGAAACTTGAGCAAATTTCTGATCGCTATTATCCGGCGATTTTAGGCTTTCCCTGCCACCACTTCCCACTGCTGTTTAGGCTACTTACATACAATATTAGTGGGATAAGGGACAAACTATGATTAGATAGAAACACACAACACTTATGGAGCGACTCGATTGAGAGGTACATAGGAACGAGATTTAAAAAGAAAGTATATTTGAAGCTTTATTGATATGATTTTTTATGTATTTCATAAATTCTGTTTTTAAGATTATTATACATTATCTTTGTTTTTACTTATTTTTGCAATAAATTTCTGTAATTTTGATTTATTGCATAGATTGATGCCTTAGTATAAAGAAAACAAGACTACACCACTGGTCCCTTTCTGTAATTCGGGACTTGAAATCCAAGTTAGTAACACAAGCAATGTCACCAACTGATATAATTTAAGTTGGCGACACTTCAGTCTCGTGGTTTCCCGGCATTGTTGCTCTCCGTCTAAATACAGGGTGACCAAGTGGTGTGGCAAAGCTCAATATATCCGTTATCATATAAGATATCAAAAAAGTTATTTACGAAAATTGTAGACTAAACTTAACATTTTATTTTATTAAGATATCACCGGGGATACGTTTTCTTAAGTGGAACACCCTGTATATTATTTCAGATTTAGATTAAGCTCATGCCACACACTTCCAAAGTACAATTTTATTGAATTGTACAGCGTGTTTCAGAAGTTATGGTCAATTTTATATGAAAATCACTATGAGTTCAAGATCTTGTAAACTGCAAACGACATAGTCAAAAAATTCTTTGTATACATGCATAGATTTTGGATATTCGACCGGTTTTTTGGCAAAGTGACATTTGTGAAAACTGAATATAGGGCGAATCAAAACTCAAATACATTATTTTTTTAGTTATTTTAAATGGATCGCCTTGTATTTTATATTATAAAAAGCAAGAATGGTTTAGGTATTTTCATTTTTGCTAAGCACTCTCTATACCTAGTGTCATTAATTTCTAAGATATTTAAAAGTCTTTTTTTTATAAAAGTGGGACTTTTAGAAATTATTTTAATATAACGAGTTAATCGTGGAAAGTGACAGTAAGACAATCTTAAGTCTTAATTACTACCTTTGATTATATAACTGGACCATATTTTTTGGAAGGACGAGTGAATGGTCAAGTTTATTTAGGCTCTAGACAATCATTTACCGGTGTTATTGGAAAATGTTTCCCTAAACGTTTGTCAAGGGATGTGGCATTTGCATGAATGAGCTTCGTTGCTTCACACTAGATTAATACACGATCATCCAAACACCCACTTCCCTGAAAGATGGATAAGGAGGGGGGAACCAACTGAGCGATTAGCTCGATCACCGGATTTCACTAAAATTGACCTCTTCATGTGGTCATGTGTACAAAATCCCCCGTTATATCAATACCGTTAACTACACAAAGTGATATGAAAAACCGAATAAGAGAAGCATTCTCGAGTATTAGTTTAGAAATATTGTATTGTAAAATACAACTGTATTAAACATTAAACTGTCATTTTTGTCTGACTAACTTGTTATATTAGAAAGAGAATTCTTAATAAAAGGAAAGTACCTAAAGTATTCTTTGTTTTTATGATATAAAATAAAGTGTGATCCATTTAAAATAATTGAAAAAATAATGTATTTATGTTTTGAGTCTCCCTGTGTTTAGTTTTGACAATTTTGAAAAAGGTCACTGGTATAAAACTGGGCCAATATCTTGCAGTACACAATACCTTGAACTCATAGTGATTTGCGCATAAAATTAACCATAACTTCGGAAACCCCCGGTATAATGTCATGAAATTGTACATTGGAAGTGTGAGGCATGAGCTTAATCTCAATCTCAAATAATATGCAGGGTGTTCCATTTAAGAAAACGTATGTTTGATTCACCCTAGTGATATGAAACACCGTGTATGTGCGAAAATAATTTAAAAATATTATGATCCACATTTTATTATTTATATTACTGTAATCCCTTATCGCTACCGTTTCTCCCTTTTTCAGATTAATGTTTCATCAGCTTTACTTTGATATTGTTCTTCTAAGGTAAATCTTGTGGTGTTTTGTCGCGGGGTTGAATTAAGGTTTTAGGTTCCATAAATTTTATTAATATTATCAGTTAAGAAATATAAGTTTACGAAATGTAAGCGTTCTACATTGATTTTTTACCTTTACCCGATTATGTCAACCTGTTTCGGAACATGATAGTATGAAATTAATAATTGTAGAACACTTTTTGTTTTATAAGTCCTTTTTTCTGAGATAACCAATATTGGTTCACGAAAAGTAAAGATTCCAGAATTTTTTTAGCTTTGTATTTGTAGAATACAAACTTTGGGTTTCTTAAGTTGGTTTCTCTTAGTTAATGAGTTAATAAAGACTTATTTTTTGTAAAATCTTCATCCCACATAGTGAATCCACATTTCTATTATTAGTGTTGGTACTAAATTACCAACATTGGGTTATGTAAATTTACAGTATCATTAATGTATGCCACATTACACATCATATACCGTAAAGTGGGGCTACTTTGTGA
The DNA here is from genome assembly GCA_031763485.1 of Osmoderma eremita. NCBI lineage: Eukaryota > Metazoa > Arthropoda > Insecta > Coleoptera > Scarabaeidae > Osmoderma > Osmoderma eremita. Next base: position 282,622 of record JARFOC010000665.1, on the reverse strand, counting down.
CACACAGGGTTACATTGTGACAGGTCCCTTAAAAATCTCTTTCTTTTCTGTGGTCGGTTTTATAGCCGAACCAGACCTATTCTAAGGTTAAACTAGAAAACTAGAACATGTTCGCCACCTGTCAAACATAGGGTTAAGTTCCTGCTCTAAACGCGCACATGGTTTGGGCTTGACTTAGTTGACAATAAAATTCAATGAATGACAGTTGATGCGGAAACTTTCTGTGGCTGAAAGAGTTCTACAGAGGATTTCTTATCAACTGTAAGTTTTTACTGAAGCACAAGAGTAGACATTATTTTAGTGTTAATATGATATCCTTTTGAGGACTTTATAATTTTGTTTTCATTAATAGTCATGCGAATTGGCATTCTCAAACGACGCGAAAAAAGAACGTTATCCGATGTTCCTGAATTTGAGGATATTCTCGTTACTGTTTAAATTTTTTTTTATATTCAGAAAATTTTAAGGTAATTTAAACGTTTTGTTAATTACTCCCAAGATTTCTATTTTTGCAAATAAATGTTCACTTTTTAATTTTTTTATTGAAAACAAGCATATTCCATGCCTAGAGATTTACAAGTTTTTTTCTCTAAAATCAGTACAGAGGTTACTTTATGCCGTAAAGCTATTTTCCTTTGATTTCAATAGAAATATGTAGCTGTTACAAAGTAACCCCGACTCTTGGGGTTACTTTATGACATCTTTTTTTGCATGTATACAATTTTGTATTAAACATTTTGACTTCAATTCTTTACAAAAAAAAATAGGCGAAAGATGAAGCCACCAGATGAGTTTATTTGAAAGACTGTAACGCGAAAAAAAATAAAGATACCGCACAAACACCTCAAAATATGTCACAAAGTAGCCCCACTTTACGGTACAGTAAGTTATCACATAATAAAATATTTAATGCAAATTTGCAGATTTATGGAATCATTCTGTATAACTACATAACCAGCCGTTGGAAATAAATTGTCAAAGTTAGGTTATGTTAATTTACAAAGTTGTTTTTCTCGGTGTGTAGTTGTTGTTTTCTGTTTTGTAGTAGTAGTGTTTTGATATAGTGAATGCTATGGATAGTTTGTTTTGAGCCATATCTATATAGATTTTGGACTCCGCTGATTAAAATAAATCATTAAACGTCACGTAGAAAGAAGAGAAAGTTTAGTATCGGGCCGGAATGATATTTCCCAGATATCAACAACACTTAGAGGCATGATAAGCTATAGTAGATTAATAGAAAGGAAATAAGTTTAACTCAATACGTTTATTCATGTTTTTCTAAAATATTTCTGATGTAAGGTTAAAAGTAATTTAGGATTTAAGATATTTAATTTAATCCATTTAATATTAACGCCACAAGTTTCTGAAAAAATCTAGAAATGTGGTGTCCATATAGAAAGCGATGCCACAACCACACACAGTTCATCCAGTCTTTTTATTTTTCTACATATATCTAATTCTTTATCTTATTTACGAAACAATGCAAACTACGTCATGTTTGTTTTGAAATGGATATTTATCATCTTACTTCAAATTTTTAATATATGTATATCCAGAAACGATATTTTTATTACTGGTGTTATTGTTAAATTTATTTAAATCATCGGTAAAATACTAGATGCTTTTAGAAGGTGATATTAAGCGAGAACTTGTATTACTTGTATCACTTAGTATCAATAGTTTCATATGCAAAAAACAGACCAACAAATCTTTATGACGTACTGATCAGTGAAAAACTATCGGCATTAGCACTATTTAAGCTATTTGAAAATTTGCATTTTAAATCCGCAGATATTTTTGGATGAGATGGGCTTCATTCCCCAGAATGATAGAAAATAATTACAAATCATCTCTTGTTTCGTATGCAAATATTTTTACGGATAAGCGAGTTTATTCGCTTCAATCAACGCTCTACCGCCGCTCCGATGAAGCCGCAGTAAATCCATTCGCACGCGCATTAAAATGCTCGTTGCCTCAATTATTTTTGAAAAGCACCATGTATTACCCGCCCTTGCTTTTTCTGTCCAATACGCGCCTATGCGACGTTCTCAGTTATATTAATTTTTTCCATGTTCTCTTCCCTATCGTGTACAATTCGATTTTTGTATGTACTTTACCGTCGAAATCTATCATTAGAACCAATGGACTTTACCCAGTCGCTTAGTATTTCCGCCGATAATAACGACGGTAGGTAGTGGAGCATATCGCTAGTCTCGGCGGTGTTATTAAGTGAAGGGGTGTAATGACGGTGGCGCCCCCAGCGGGCTATACTCGTGACTCAAGAACGGGAGAGAGGAATGTTTCTAGCATGGTAAATTGTTAATGATTTTGTGCCGATGCGGAGGTCTCGACAATCCTTGGTTTGCTCGATTCCTCCGTTGCTGCTTTGAGCGAGAATATTTCATCAAATTATCGATTCCGAGCATAAGGTTTTTCCACCAAATTATCTGTCGGAGAAACTCTAAATTTCCTTTTATTGCAATCGAATTGTAGAGTATCGATAGCACTAGTTTCAAAGACATCAAGCGCCTTAAGGGTTTCTTCCATTTTATTATACCTTTTGTATACGTGTTATAAGATGTAAGTATATGCTGCTTTATCTCTGTGTAGTTCAACAAATATCCAAGTATAGGATTTTCGAACAAAAAACAAAAACCATACAAATAATTTTTAAGAGCGCCGATGAATTAACGCTGTTACGTATGGACGAGTTCCTAACAAACAATGCTGGCTATATACAAATTGCCAAAATGTATGTAATCCCCGAAACGAAATAGCCGACTTTTGACATCGATAACATTGAAATCATACCAACACAACTAAACACAACTGCACATTCGGCAAACGTATATAGTTTATTTTTAAATTAAAAGTAGCAAATGAAAAAGCCACATTTACACTGCAAATGTTACCAGATAAATCACTAGATCATTGTGTAAATTTGAAATATTTCTAAACCTGTAAATGTCAGAGAACGTTTTGATATCTGTCTTAGAGGCAAAGGCAAGTGAAAATGATCATTAATTTAATTAAGTTTAATGTTCAACAACCACGTTGTTGGTTAAAAGGTTTAATTTATTTTGATAAATATACAAGCATCATACAAATTCCAGTTAATAAATTTTATTCTTTGAACAGTTCTACATGATTCAGAAGTGTAATTACAAGTACTAAACTGTAGGATAGTTGTAAATAGGAGTAGGAGTTTTATTTTCTTAGCACTATATTTCACAGTAGCATAACATAATCTTAATCTTCACATAGCGACATAACACAATAACCACCAACTCACTGACTCCTTATTCTCTATTTTAAGTCTAAAAGCTCTAGTAAACTATCACAGTCACTATCAGCACCAACAGAAATAATAGATGGTTCAATCATATCATCTACAATTCCATCTAGCATGCACATTCTTGTATCTTCTCGAATCACATGCTCAACACTAGTCTTCCAATTAACATTTTGAATATTTTGTATAGCTTGTAATAAAAGTTCTTTTACTTCTCTCAATTTAAATGTATTGTTCTTGGATGCCACTTAATTTTTTATTTTTGCCCATATCAACTCAATCGGATTACGTTCACAATGATAAGGTGGCAATCGTAAAACAATTTTATTGTTATGTTTTGCCATTTCATCAATCACATACATGTTGTACTGTTCTTTATTAATTTTGATTAAATTCAGAAGTTCATATCGAACCATATCGTCCCTGAATTCAGTCTGATTAGGTTGCAGGCATTCCTGCATATCTTTTTTTCTAGATGATGTTGGAATTTTCTCCCATTTACGACTATGACACGACGTACTGTTCATGACTATAACAGCATTGCCAGGTAATTTTCGTAACAAATCGTCAAACCATCTTTCGAAAACTGCCGCATTCATCTCCTCATGATAATCTCCAGTTTTCTAACCTTCGAAAAGCTATTCACACGACGTGCGGTTCGGCAAGTAACAAACCAAGATTGGCAAGGCACGCGCCGTGGGAAGCTGGCTTTAACTCAACTCCACAAACCCGCACGGCAAGCGACGAGGTTAAGTAAGTAAATAAATAAGCATCTAAATATTAACTCCGTTACTATTAGAAATAAAACTATAATAAACTAACTTGAACAAATTTTCATTTTATATACGAGATGCAATGATTGCACTTTAACCGTAAGAAATGAGTAAATAATAAATGTAATTTAAAAAAGGAAACTAAATTGGTTTTCTTTTAACATATTTACGTATCGCTATACTGTTTTTCTTTTGTTTGATGGAGTGTTCTATGGCCTATTTAATAATCAGAGGAAAGTATATGTTGAATCAGAAAGTTTTTGTGAAAAACTGTAGAAACGCTGCCAGATCGGGCCAGTAGAGAAGTGAGAGTCTTTGCGAGAGTGTGGAGCGTAGATATACTACATAGCCAACCAAGACAATTTTTTTCTACATGTGTCGCTCCTATTAACTGATGTTGATTTTCCAGCCCAGTATATTGATTCTTGCCTATATTAACATTCTTGATGCATATTTTAAGCAATACAGACACTTTCTAGTCTGTTTATCATGTAAAAACAAAAACCGCAAGAATAAAAATATTAGCAAAATAAGGTAGTAATGTAAGCATCCTCTCGTCTATTTATAAAGTCGCAGATACCTCTCTCCTACTCTCTAATGCATTTAATTATGTTTGTTGCTCACGAAAAAACAAATCACGATTTAAACTTGAACTTGAACCAATAATATACACTACGGAATGAATTGCATAAGTGAAGGTAGCGTAACGTCGAAAACATGCTAATTACTGTATCAGCTGGAAGCTTGTAATTTTAATAACCTACCGATACCTTATGCGATACATCTGCATTATACAATACATACATAGGCACACGTAAGTACTATACACGAATCGAGAAATTTGTCCGCATACGCCAAAATATTATCCAATTACGAAATTCTCTTAAAGTACCAAACGCAAGCCTTCCGGTTATAGACGAAGTATTTCCAATTGCCTGTCAATAAAAATACGTAAATGGCATATAAAATACTTAGGTAATTAGCTGTACGTGTTATTGTCGAATTCTTTGTAAATCACAGCGTTCTAGACGGATTACTTAAGTTGTCCCTCTTAGCGATACGCATTCTTGATACGAAACATGTATGCGCACGTGGGTTCGTATGGTGCATTTAAAGATACGTTGCGGAGAGATAGCTTGAATTATTTGTTATGGAAATATGTACAGTGTATACCCAGAGGATCATTATTAAATATATTAACGTCCTCTAGGTAATAACTTATATCAAACGCGTATTACCCAGAGGAATACAATCGATCGGTACACGCAGATGTTTTTGCCAACGTGTGTGTGCAGAAAAATACTGTAATTATGTATGTAAAATGTTGCACTGCCTGGAATGATTTTTATCGGAACAGGTTCAGCAGTAGTTTTTAACAATGTTTAAATGGAAGCAGCAGTTGTCAATTTTTGCCAATAAATGGTTATATTGTCTACTAAAATAAGCAAACAATTCCACTCCGCAGTACTATAAAACCTTGTTGCTTTACAAAATGAAATTGAATAACTGGAGGTATAGGAGGCCATTCAATCTAGCGATTCGGAAATCTTTCATGAGAATATCGCCTAGTATAAAGTGAAGTTTCTCCGTTCTGTAGCATAAATAATTTGTGTTTAGTCATCACTTTTCTCCAAAGTATCTGTTTAGATCAGGACAATTGCCAAAATATAGAAAAGGACCAACAATAAATCTACCAAAATTCTGTCTACAGAGACAATTGCTTCTGATGGTCTAGAAATGTACTTCCTAATTCCACCTTTGGATACAGTACAATCTCTTATGGAATTATTTTTGTCCTTTTCTGAGTTGCAGAATTGATTCAGATCGTCACTTTTCTCTAAAACATCTATCAAGATCAATACGTTCCTCAAATATTCTTCTACTCATACATTCATTTGTTTGAAATGATCTAGGAATGCACTTCATTAGTCCGTTCGCATCATAGAGGACAATACAGACACTTATGGAACTATTTTTATCGTTTTCTAGTTGCAGAATTAATATGCGGATACGTTCGTGGAAAAACGAAATAGATCCAACCCCGTAGCCACAGGGGTGACAACCACAAATTTTTTTAATTACGCTAGGATTTGAGTGTATGCAACGCTGCATCACTTTTCTTTTTAATCAATAAAATGGCTTTTGAGAAATTAATTTTCTAAAATAACTAACGTACAAAACAGAAACACCCACCCAAAAACAAAAGACACTGAATATTTAAGAATTAACATGTTTTCCATAAAATCGCTGAATCACGTCATTTTTTGTTCGGAGGAGGACAACTTTTGGGGAATAGCTAAACTTGATGTCTTCAACGCCGTTCTAGATGTTTTATTTGCCTGAGATTCTCTTTATACCGTATTAAAGAGGCCAGATTAACAACGCTGTGCGATATTCCCGTCTTCTGGGGTGCGGACGGAGTAATGAAATTCATTTGCATCTTTGGATTCGAGTATGCCCAGTATCAACTAATACATATGAAGATTGACCGTAAGCATTGTTTAAAAATAAAGAAAGAGGAATAGTGAAACAAGATTTTCTAGGCGTTCAATCATTAACTTATAAAATTCAAATGAGAGTTAAAGTCGTCTTCATTAAGCTTCTAAGTTTGACTTAGATGTGTTGATCTGAATTCAACACACCTAAGTCAAACTTAGAAGCTTAATGAAGACCACTTAACCCTCATTTGTATTTCATAAGTTAATGATTGAACGCCTAGAAAATCTTGTTCCAATCTTCCTCTTTCTTTATTTTTAAACAGTGCTTACTGTCAATCTTCATATGTAATAGGTGATACTGGGCAAGAACGGAAGCTCTACGAGAATTTGCTCTGGCAAATTCTCATAGAGCTTCCGTTCTGGCCGATTTATGTATCGTCAAGTGTATTTGGATTTTTTTTACATTTCACAATAACACCATTTCTCAAAAATTTGAGGCGAATTCAAAACATATTGGCCGAACATTCTATTCCAAAAACAATGTACAATCAGCATGGAAACAATAATGGCATACCTGTGACGATAATAATAATATTAAAACTATACCTATTAATGATAATAACAATTAGGAAGTTGTGCGATTTTCTTCAAATCACCCAAAACACTTATTGGCTTATAGGCTACCTGCTTTCCTCTTCTATGCTTTCTCAATGCTGTCTTCTTAGGATTACTATTATAAATTGACTATTATACAGTGGCTTGCCATCTGACATCAAGGCCGTAATTTTCTTGGAAAACTAGAGTGCCACCCGTGACCTCATTGGGTCTTCCGTCACTAACTCTGATGGATACTCCGGCCTGAGTATCTATCACAATCTTCGACATCTACTTCAGATATGCTAGAGAAGCTCCAAGGTTGGGTTTTTTTAACGAAGTTTTTTCTCTGGACTTGTCAAACGTCATAGGGTAGATTAAGAAATATATAAGTTATAAAAAAAACAAATTCCAGATCAAAATACGTGTCAGTAGTAAAGTTAAGAGAAAAAATGCAATACAGAATAACAACTAGCAATGTAATGAGATGCATAAGATGTAACTACTAAATGTACCCATACACACTACGTTTAACAGTAACTTTGTTAAGCATATTTTTGAGGCAGCTCAATCAGCCATCAGATCCTTGGGCTTTATAATACGCACGTGTCAGGACTTTAATAACCTGAACGCTGTTAAATCCTTATATTACTCCTTCGTGGTAGCCAAACTTGAATATGGATCATCGGTGTGGTATCCAATTTATGCCTCTCACAGTGCCGTTATTGAAAGAGTCCAACGAAAATTCTTAAAATATTTATCCTTCAAAATGGATGAAGTTTGCCCTGACCGTGGTACAGATTACGAACATCTACTAGAACGGCATGGATTTGAATCTTTACAATCAAAAAGATATAAAGGAGGTGACTACACAATCTGATAAGCCACATAATCGATTGCCCGCATTTTCTTGGGAAAATATGTTTTGTTGTACCTGGGCTGGCTTCAAGAACATACCAAACCTTCGGTCTCCCCACTGGACGAACAAATATTTTGTTCTAAAGCCCCCATCGCTCACTCGTCGAGGAATGTCGACACTATTTTCACAGATGTCTTCAATTCGGAGCTGCGCTAAATTTAAATTTATATACTTTCCGCGGCAGCAGATATGCATACATTAACTTAATTTATTTCACTTACTTTACATATAATATATCTCTATGTTCTTTATGTTTTTACTATATCGTGTATTGTTGTTTTGCCTTATAATGCCCTTTTTCGAGTTCTCTGTTGGGCCAGATATATTATATTATTATTATTAACATGACAGTAGCAAAATCAGTAGAAAAATAAAAATGATATCGGGGATAACAGATAGGGTAGTAGGCAAAAACCATCATCTAGAAGATGGTTAGCATTTCTGCTTAAGAGATAGGAACACGTTGCGTTATATTAGTTCTCCGTTTGGGTAGTTAAGATAAGTTGGTCATTGTGGTATATATTCCCGGTACATAAAATGGAATCTTAGACATATTCGTAGGGACTGTTTATTAATCCATCTTTAAATTGTACAAAAACTTGGCTGCATGTTTGAGAGCACCGAAGGCAGGATAAATACCGTCGATTTTAAAGCAGAGAAATTTCACAAATGGTGTACATAAATAAGGTACCTCACTATACGTGCGTGCTCCAACTTACAACGAACATAAGGATAATACTTATAAAGTTTTAATAAATTGAATGTTATTGAAATTTTTTGAAATACCCATACTAAAACGAAGCATCTTATAGGCGAACATACAGAGTCAAGTTCAACTCAAAAACTAAAAGAGGAACCAAACAAAACAATGAGATCTTTAACGTTCTCTTTCCTGGTTAGGGGTAGATGATTTTTGCAAAAATCATTTATATAAAGCCAAAGAAGAAGAGGACCCAAATTGGATCCTCTCCTCAAACTTCAAGAGAAACCATATATTTACTAGAAATGAATCCTTTATACATAACTAAACATTGCCTGTTGCAAATGTGATGCAAATCCAAAGCTCGATAATTTCTTAAGTAATATATTGTGACTAATAGAAACACTTTTGAAATGTGACTATAAACATCTTATCTTTTTCTCAATAAATATGTGAGGCACTCGATAAGCGTGGTCAGATACGGCTATCGAGGGCCTCATATTTATTATAAAAAAAGATAATAAATTGGTAACTGTGCAACGACACTGTGGTATGTCGTTGCATATCAACCATGTTGATGAAAACATGTAAAAATTTATTGGTATGGGAAGTTAAGGGATGTTGTTTTACAATTGTGTATACAATTAGAAAATGTACCCTTAAAATAAAACGTATATTTTGCATTCACACAAACAACGACTTTCGTGCAAATTATTCAGTCTCTTTCGTTCTCGGCGGTGCACTCTATGACTTCTGAATGTATTGAAATAATAAGACTGGTTTCGTGCGTTAAAAACGCACATGTATGTGTATAGTAGAAGTGTTGTAAGTGAGTTAAGTAGTTTATCCTTGGATGAATCTCATTGAACCTACCGGTGGATACTGAAGGGTGTCGGCCCGAAGGTATGAGTATATCGCTACGCTGAGGGTGTGAGCAAGGGTAGATTGTAACTCTGAAAGATCTCGTTAGTATTTATCTGTCCCAGAGGAGCAGAGAGTCACGAGATACTACAGCCCGCCGCCCGTGGTCGCTATTACCGCAGCGCCGATAGAACCGGGGCAACTATTGTGCCGTTCCGCTGAATTCGGCCGCTCTTCATCATTTACTGTTATCAGACCGGTTCCCTGATTAATTTTAATTATTTTTCGAGGGTGAAACGCCAGAGATGTTATGAGAGTAAAACGCTCTCAAGTAACCAGTTTATATCAATTTTGAAGATTTCAGTTCAAGATAACGCACAGTTCCAAATTGTTCACTTCAACTCCAAAACCACTACTATTGTTTCACTTGTAGAGGGTTCTATTACTTCCCATAAAAACAAACTATCAGTAAGTAAGTAAGTAAATATTTTATTTCTAATTAAACCATTACAGAACACGTCAAAATAGTTAATTGTGTAATTAGTACATTTGTCAAATTTAATAAAAGACAGGAGAAACAGAAGGAAAAGTAAGCAAGAAAATTATTAATATATAAAAATAAAGTAAAGTATTAAAAAGAGCAGACACACAAACATACTGATAATATACGAAATTTCAATAAATAAATAATAGGATACGTTGGCTTAAAATAAATAAAAAAAATTAAAATATAAAAATATTTAAAACAATAAATAATAGATAATAGGTCACTGGTGACTGAATTCCTCCATACTATAGCACTCCATTTCCGGCAGCATCTTTTTCACTCTTTTCTTAAATATATTTGCCGGTAGACTTTTCACACTGGGAGTCGGTTATAAAGCTCTGGGCCCCAGCAATCTACCGATACTATGCGTGGTCCGTTCCGTAGTCCTGTTGTTGTTGTGGACATGGACTACGGCGGTAAGTATGTATACTGATGCAAAGGTAAGTAAATCTTCTCCCTCATAGTACCCTGGACAACTTTCGTTACCTTTCAAAATACATAACGATCGTATGGCCCTTTTCTGATGTCGAAAAATTCTGTCCGCCTCTGTTGCCAACCTCCAAAAGAGTATGCCATAACTTAGATGGGAGTTATTGGAGATCCGTCTCCACCTTTTAATAATAGATGACCATTACTAAGCCCAGGAATTTTGCTGGTGGGCTTAAGTCCGTATGTCGTGATGACTTAAGTTTTGTGTTTTATTTAAGTTTATTTGTGACTTATTTGCGCAAAACCAGTTTTCTGCATCCGTTCGGATTTCATTGTTAGTCCTATCGGCTCGGAAGCTTTTACGATGATGGAGGTGTTATCCGTGTACAGACATACCTCTCCGTCATTTATATATGACGGGAGGTCATTTATTTAAATGAGAAATAGCGGAGCCCCAGTATCAACCCCTGAGCTACGCTATATTCCACTCGCTTATCTGTTTTCTGTTCTGCAAATACGATTTCAGCAAAGCAAGTGAACAACCCCCAACACCATAATGTTCCAACTTTTTTAGAAGGAGTGCCGGACTTACGGAGTCGAATGCCTTGCTCTGATCTAATAGATTCATTTCATCATACATTCCATCTTCAAACGCGCCGTGGATAAATTGGATGGCGGTAAGTATCCCACTTACAGTTGAGTGTCCATTTCGATACCCGTGCTGTTTACATGAGATATATTTCTTTATTTCTAATTAAGTCGCAAGCCTGGACGCAATAGCCTGTTCGAAGATTTTTGACAAAGCCGGAAGAATTACCATTGTTGTATTTTGTAGTTTTAGGTTTGCATATTGCTAATTAACAAGAACTCTAATACAATTCTATACTAATTAATTTTATTGCGTACCTCTAACATTGTTTAAACTTTTGTTGTTAAACGGTAGAAGTGTTGTAACAGTACTCTTACAATAAATTAAACTTCGAAAATGGTTTGTACTCTATTTATACTTCTCAAGTCGTGCAGTTCTAGAAAGAGTAATTTATGTACCATGTGATAAATGTGGTAACAGGTTTATTACATAAGAAGGGCAAAAACAACAACAATGGATAAAATATAGATTTGGGCCCCCTTTTAACTGTTAATACGAATATTAATAAAAAATACGTAATGGAATAATGAATAATGTAGGAATTTGTGGACTTAGCTCTCCGGATTCCAGTCTTCTAATTCGCCGCGGCTACCAGATTCGATGGGGAGTTGGGGTTTAAAACAGCCAACCTGCCTTGGTCGCTTCCTGGTCTTCGCTCCCTTTATTGGTCCGACTCACGAACAGATATCTCTGGATTAATGACTTATTACGGGGTTACGGGGTCGATAACGATTTTTACTTAAATAACGCAACCAGTCGAGTCAGTAACACCCCCAGCCAGATCAAGAATTGTCCCTTGACTCTCTTTTATTTTTAATTTTTCTTTTTTAATGTCAAAATTGACATCTCGTCTCCTGAGAATAATCGCCGTTAGTAATGCACCTGACTGACTTATTTTAATTTAGTTTTGACGTACTGTCAAAACTGACGTCCCGCTTGATAGCTCGTGTCTTCTTACTATAAGGTTTCTCTCCACTTTATTACCCGTCCACAACTCCTTTCTACAATATTTAAATGATAATTTAACAACATTAACTTCACACCTTGCCAAAACCGACTTAAAATTTCTACTTTATTTAAATTTGTTAAATAAAAACCTTTTATTTGTACTGTTCCATCACAGTGTCTAAATATCTATAAGCTTTGCGAAATTTTTAGATAACATATTTTTTAATCTAAAAGCACACATGTCGTGTTTAGATGACAAACTTCAAATTTATTAATTGTGTTAACTTTTAATAACAGAGAGCAAGTAGTAAGCGTATCTTTAACAAAAATTAATGTGTATTTTTTGTGAGAAACGGAATAAACTTGGGAGCATATAAACTTGTGCATGTGACTTACAAAAACTTCTTAGCTAAAATACCTTTTACAATGACACAGAATTCATGGTGTTCGCGGATAGGTGATTTAGATATGTTTATCTAATATTACAGTAATCCTACATGAATTTATATTTTCACCAATACTTGAAAATATGACGCAGCACTAGTTGGGGTACCGGGCAGTCGGAATTATAGGAAAACCCATTGTTGAGATATGCGTTGGAAATTATATACATACTTCCCCATCCTAAAATATGCCTTTTTTGTCCTGTTGTTATTTTGTATTATTATTTTATATTTTTGTGACAAATAAATAAACAATTCCTATAAATAAAGCCAAGAGCAAAAGGAAGGATGTTGGTGCCTTATTGTTCAAATACAGGGTCTACCAAGTTGAATGGCCTATTAAAGTATTTTAGGGAAGGAAGTACACACAAATGCTGAAATTTTTAGATTTAACTAAATAAATTCTTTGTTTGGTTGAAACCCATTTCGAGAAATTGGGTTAATTCTAGCTAAATATGACATTAAAATACATAATTATTAATAACAGGGAAACGAAAAGAAATATGTATAGTGAAACCTAATGCGGAATTTTATTCTGTAAATCATGAAGTAAATATATACAGTGTTCCATTTAAGAAAATTGGGTTTTGGACAGTTAAACATAATGAGGTTCGAGACCATATCATGAGCAGACTGTAAAATTTTCAGGGATAGTTAGGCTATGATTTCCATTCTATTTAAAATAAGAACATCAATGGCGACTTCCGCTCAACCGGAAGTGATGCAAAACTGAAAATAATTTACTCTGAAAGTTCACTATGGCCTAGGGCAGTGTACTTATTTTCAGAATTTTTGTACATTTCCATCCCTCAAATTATTTTAATAGGCCACTCAACTTGGGAGACCCTGTATATCATTGCTCATATGGGATTTGTCGGTCAAGCTATTTGCGCTACTCTATATATTATTGAAGAAGAGTTATAATTTTGTTTATGTGGAAGTTATTAAAATAATTATATTTACACCGTTCAGCATCGTCGTATCAGTTGAGCTACTAGGGCGCTACATAACCTCTTGTAATTTGCCACTAATTTTAGGGAATCCAAAATAGTTCTTAGGCGCATCTGATATTGCATGAGGGCTATCAGTTGGCAAATGAAGAACATCCCAAAACAACCCTATCATTCTTTAAAAGACTTTTATTTTGAAAATATGTGCAAAATACATTTAAAGAAACGTAGCCAATGATTGAATGTTGAGTACATTGTCAATACGGAGACGCATCGAGCTTTGGTGGAGGAAATGCGCATGTGTTGTTTCATGCATATGAACTTTACAATGCACTATCAATCGTACCAGCTTGTCTACTCTGTGGACAGGAATAAAATGGGAGCTTAATGATCTTCCTTTTAAGAAAAAAATATCACCAATTAATTGTCCAAGTGTATTCATATTAACTTCATACCGAAAATTATCATTTACAGCACTAAATTTATAGTAAAACTATTTTACCTTAATTACAAGAATAAAAGAAAACTTTCCGGTTGTTGAAGCTAAAAAACGTCATTTTCAATACGACTATATCCGAGTTAAGACTGAAAACTCTAAGTTTTTTGATTCCTTAGACCAGTGATTTTCAAAGTTTGGGTCGTGACTCGCTAGTGAGTTAAGTAAAAACGCCTTAATTAAATATTGATGTCACAGAAGTTGACTTCGACGAGTTCTAATAGTCACCCAAAATATCCTTCAGCTTACCTAAAGTATTACCTAAAACCTGTATTCCTCTCATCCGATATTTCATATTTCAAACTTTTCTATTGTATTAGGTAATTTGCTGAATTGATTACAGACAGTCTTTGTAGAACGCGCACAACGCGTTTTCAAAAAAAAAACGCGCGTTATAAAGAACTGGCGTTATGGGGAGTATTACAAGTAAATGTGCACTGCCCGTCATATACACGTTTGCTCAGCTCTCACCGTGGTGCGAGGTATATTGTATGTAGCGCAATCTGGCATACTTGCATTTTTCCCGGCCGGCCAATCTCGTCGCGCGCAACGCCGTAGCACGCAGCACGCCTATCTGAATCAATTTGTGTGTTTATGTGCACGCAAAGTTCTAACAAGTGATCGTCGATTTCGGATACACTATGTTAGTTTATACAACCGCAGAAGAGGTACAAATCATAGCATGGTATTTTGCTGGAAATCCCTGCCAAAGCACGGTCGATCTATTTGCCGTAGAGTACGTGGATCGTCCTATTCCTTCGCATTCCATGATTGAAAGAATCGTCAAAGCGTTTAGGAAATTTGGCTGTGTGGTCGAGGATTGGCGTAAATGCCAACAAATAGACAAACAGCCTCAAATCTCTGTAATACCTAACAATAACGGCTACAAGATGAATATAAGAAACTACACTTTTTGCCATAATCTGAATGTACAGAATTTTTGTGCGTAATTTTGAATCCGCCTTTTAGGATCTCGCGTTATATGAGAACTGTATCAATAAATTCAGATTTGCTTTGTAACATTGGACAATCGTTTTAAATTTACCTATAGTTTGTGCGTCGTCATTTAAATTTTGTTCACGACATTAATTACTTTAGATTGGCAAAATAGAATAAACAAACTTCTAACCTAGTCACGTACCTCATCTGCTTATAACTGGGCGAATATGGTAAAGGAAGTGATGAACCGATTTTTTTACACAAAGAAAGTTTACTTTTAGGAGAATCCTTTTGTACTACTTTTTGGTACTTTCATTCTTTGTAAATTCTCCAATTTTGTTCACTGCATGGGATGTGAGGTGTAAATCATCAAGGCAACAAACCAACTAACCCTAATTCTCAATTAAAAAATGAGTAATTGTCAAATGGAATACGATTAGACGAAGACCATAAATCAATGGCGACGAAAACAACGAACGCTGTGCCTTGAAAACTTAGTTAAAACATTGACTAACAAACTAGCTTTCCACGACCTCAGTTTGCCAAAATCTATCCTACAATCACTTCCATGCCCAAACGGATTATTTCCATAGTGTACTATGTCCTTCGTCGCATTAGTGATGAGGTAGTACCATGCACGAAAGCTCCAGGTAAACGTATCCTAATAAATTTCATAGACGCACAGTTTCTTCTCTTAATACAAACGTTCCGTACCACAAGTACGTGTGATATGATGGTACGTCCGTAAATTCGCAAATAATCTTTGCATCCATTGCATTTGAGAAAAAGAAGTGCAGTACACTTTGATACTAGTATTTTTTTTAATTGGAGCGTCAAAGCCTATTTCTGTTCTTTCAACTTTGTTCTGGAGGTTTCTTGTAATTTACGTTCGATCGAGAAAAGTCAAAACTGTAGTATTATAGCAAATAATCTTGGACGATCACCTAATTAAATTTTATGTCTAACCTGATCCCCCGCACAATAGCCCACGAAATGCAAATGGCGGTTAGGAGGTGCGAGACCTCTTAATATCACGTCTAATGACGTCATAATCTCGTGTGATATCTCATGAGATTGGAGTACCCAGGACGCCCTGATAACCCTCTCTATTCTCTATGTACACGAAGTTCTAAGTGGCTGTTTTCGGTGTCTAAGTTGTCGAGGTTTCCCTTTCTGCGGGAAACGCTCTCTGACATGTATTCAGACCCCGTAATTTACCTGCATACACATACCCGCACTCGATCACATGGTATTTAAGCCATTTACTGCGTCCGAGATGAAATTTAGTATAAAACGAAACGAGGAAAGATGTATAAGGAACATTTTAATTCTAGTTTTTTTCTATGTAATTGCAGCAGTGTAACTACATTTAATAAACTTAAATCTGTATTTAGTATACCACAATATGTATGTTTTCCACATATGCGTACAGCTAAAGTAAAAAGCACCCTTACCACCTTAATAAATGATAGACTCTGGATATAAATATCGGCAACTAAGTTGCCATCTGCAGTAAAACCTACAAAGGAAGAAAGTGTCAGTGCGATTGATCTATCAATCGTTGTAGAAAGTGAAAGAATAAATATGGAAATAAATGATAGATTAGGAACAACAGGATTACTATTTAACACGATGAGGAACATGCTAAATAATTTAAACAAACCTATTAAAATAACGTAATTAGATAGAAGAGGTACGGCTAACAATAATGTATACCACCGAACATGGACCATATAAAGTAATAGGATACGGTGGCTTAAACTAGTAAAAATTACAATTAAAATTCCCTTACCACCTTGATAATTGAAGAACTCCAGATTCATAATTGTAGATTCAAATCATTGCTTCCAGCACAAAATAGCTAGTTTTAATTTTCTAGTTCATCGTTTGTTAAGTTTTCCACTGACAAAGGACAGATAAATTGCTCATAAAAAACTGTACAACTCTGATACCTCAACGTTATCCCGGCAGGCGATTTGTGAAACTCTTTTCATAAATCGATTAAAAAACTATCAAAAATTCGCAACGACTATAATTTACGTATCGCGTACAAAATAAATAATTTTTTAAATAACCTTAACCAAAGATGAAATTGGGGACATCAGAAATCGGGAATTTATGAAATAGATTGTGAAAAATGTAAAGTAAAATATATTGGGTAAACGAGGCGACCAATTTTAACACGTTTTAAAGAGCACATTGCTCAATTTAGAGGTGGTAGACCAGAAAAGTGTAGTGATGCCCCGCATATTACTTCCGAAAAATACATGAAGCCCAAGTACCAGGGAGAAACAACAGAGGTAGGCCAAGGGAATCCTAAAACGAAGGAACTAGAGATGCAGCCAAGGAAGTGAATATGTTGTGTAGAGGCCCATTATAAATATTCTTAAACTAAGTTATAAAACTTCTGTTTGGTTGGGTACTGGGATAGTTGAAGTACAAGGGGCTGAAGTAATTGAAAAAGAAACGCCAAAAAAGTGGCAACAACACGCGGTATTCCCAAGCGGTCACCCATCCAAGTACTAACCGCGCCCGACGTTGTTTGACTTCAGTGATCGGACGAGAACTGGTCTTTTCAAGGTGGTATGGTCGTTGCCTACTGACGGTATATGTGCAAATCACATTTATGCATATACGCATTGAGGGTGCCTATGTACATTGCCTAGCAATTCTCGAGAAGGTTACGCGGCCAAGGGACCACATCCGAGTTGGAAACACTAGGCTACCTTGGGGCGCCGACGTCAAATGTTTAGGTATTTGTTTCGACCATTGACATACTTGGCCGAAACAAGTAAACGAGGTCCGAGATCGCAAATCACAAATTCTGCAACATGATATTGCCACTCTTGGGGCACAGGAGTCTTCTTCACCTAAGAAACAAGTTGCCGATCTACAAAACTATCCTCCGACCGGCCCTGGCTTATGGTGTGTTAGCGTGGGTGCCGATGGCTACATCTAAAGTGAACACCTTCGAGGTTCTTCAGAACAAGACTTTACGAGTGACTGTAAGTGCCCCTTATATCGTCCGGAACGAGCAGATTCATAGAGATCTGCAAATTGCAACATTCACTGAGTGTGTGAGTATCTCTTGCTAAGGTAAAACTTTGGCACATATGCTCCTTCTCAGAGATACTGGTAACTTAGTTGAAATAAGTATATAGAGCCTATCATTTTTTTTATTTTGGTTTTATTTTTTTTTTAACAAAGAAGCGAATGTAAATGAAAGCCTTTGTTAGTTGCGACGTCTATCTTCGTTTTAACTACAGACAGCAAATAAAATCTGTGTACTTTTACTACTTAATAAATAGTTAGTATGATCCTATTTACAAATTAGTACTTTTACATCTAGAATTGTAACTGTAATTTGTGGAACCGTCCTTTTACGGGTATTGTACCTTATCCGCCATATTGTCCGCACCATTTGGGAGAAAATTTTATTGTAGAGTTTTTTTAGAAATCGTTCTCGATCAATTGTTTGTGCATGTTTGAAAACCTAAAATGCGGTATATGAAAAGCTTTCTTCTTATGCAGTGTCCGCAAAAAGGAGCCTGATCCAAATGGAAACATTTTTATTAATTGCTTTATTGAAAAATAGTTTTTGGCATTCTTGTTCTACTATTAAAACGACGTTTGAAAAGTTTAAATAGGCCAAAATGGCCTTATTTATGAAAATGAGAAAATCTTTTATGGGAAAAGTTATAAATAATTAAGCATATTTTGGCGTTTAATTGACTTATTAAGCAGGAAGAAACATTATTTAAAACCTAAAGTTAGGTAAATAAGAAAATTAAATGAAAAATTTAAATTTTGGTAACAACAATATAACAAAAATATTTTCACGTCTTCCTTCTTTTTCTATGCACATAATAGTTCTGCTGTATAATTCATTTGACACGTTTGTGATGTTCTCTTCTAGGTGGTCAATATTTGTAAATGTGCGATATTTGCATAGCTGATTTTTCAAATATCCACCAAATAAGAAAGTCGTGAAATATCAGATACTCAGAAAAGCGAATTATACATTTTGCCCGAAAAGGCTAATTTAGATCATTTCTAACTCCGATGGTACTATGGGCCGCACAACCATCTTGCTGGAAATATACTTTCCTTCTTCGTTCCAAGAGACAATTTTCAATTTCGTTAAAAAGTGATGGAAATACCTACTGAATTTAAATTCTTTCTGACTGAGTGTGCTCCAAATATTTTCACACCACACATTCGTTTTAAAATAGTATTGATTACGTAATTATGTATAAAAATTTGGATCTTTATCGGCTTACCAACGAAAATTCTGCGAGCTCCATTGGCAGAGAAAGTGGACTCATCACCAAACAACACATACTTCGTAAATAATCGTTGTCCTTCTAATCTTCCTTGAAGGTCACGTTATTGCAAAGTGTGAATAAATTTTGGTTTGTCGGGCTTCAACTTGTTCATCCTTAAAATTCTTCTTACAGAGGTGCCAGAAATTTCACCATTTAGTAAAATTTGTAATACAGAAATTTTAGGATTCTGTGTAACTCTTTGCGGAATTTGGATCTGGTGTGCTCCATCAGTGATCCAGTGACCATGTGGATGTTTAAATTTATTTGCAATAGTTCCCGTACATTTAGAGTTTGAATAACATTTTCCAACTGTGGTACCTGTGATATTTTTACAAGCATGTCGGTGATTAAAAAATAAAGCTGTCTCTCTAAACGTTTTATAATTCTCGCCTACAATTAAAACAATTTCAATTTTCTCACTTCAATTTAATTGATCTTCGATTGTGAAAATGGCTATGATACAGAATGCGATTGCATTAATATTTAAACTGTCGAACATAAAACGCCTATTCGGCTATAGAATAAATATCCATGGCCACCTACGAATTTGTGTAAAATATAACGGTCGTCTAGTATCGAATACCCAAGCTTTTTCAGAAGTTGTGAGTTTGATAATGGTTCAATAAAACCAAACTCTTAGGCATTACATACTTTAATATTTCAGATAAACACCCTCAAAAGCAATTATTCCTAGAGGAATAATTTCTCATAGTTCCTGGGATCCAAAAAAACATCTTATGAACAAAGAAACAAAATTAAATCTTGTTTCATCAGATGGTAGCGGTTGTGTTCGTCCACAGTTATGTTCACTTATAATGAAGCTGGTTAAAACGAACTGGCGGTTACAACGAATCAACTTGCAAGGTAGGAATCAAAGTTCCATAAAAGCAGTGTAATTTTTTACCTAATGCATAATTCAGAGGACGCTGATATATACACCGACGCAGAGAACGGAGTTACAACGGTGCGAAGTATTTTGTTTGTGTATAACTGTAAAAGAAAGGCAAATTGCGTAGGGTGTATGTAATATTTAGCTTCTGTGTCTAAGAAAATGGGAGAAAGACAGGCAAGATGTACTGACAAAACTAGTATTTAGCTAAAAGTATGTAGAATTGAAAATGGATTGATCTATTTACTTCATTTCTGAGGTTAAGTTTATAATTTTTTAATGCCAATCATTCGGCAAAGTACCAGTTTCCTGAAATGGACCAGTTTGACCTCCTCGAATGGTCCATTTCAGGAAAAAATGGAAATTATTCGTCAAAATATTTTTTTGACATTCAGCGTATGACTATGCCCAAGAAGAAAGGTATGTGGAGAAGGAATGAGTTGACGCTAGAAGTGAATGCTTACCATAAAGAGGAGTATGGTTTGAATGAATGTGCTAGAATTTATAATATCCACAAGGCAACATAAAAACGCCACCTTGATTCAAAGAATAAAATAGCTAACTCCACGGTTAAATTTTACGGTGGTATCCCTACATTTTCTCAAGTTGTAGAATATGAAATAAAGTCACATATTTTAAAAATGAAAGAAATGATGTTCTAGTTGGCGCAGTTCGATGTTGGAAAGTTAGCTTTTGATGTAGCGAAAAAAGAAAGGGATTGCGCATTGCTATTATAAAGATAAAGGTATAGCTGGCAAGAAGTGGTATTATAATTTTATGAAAAGGGACCCAACTTGTCACTAGAGAACTCCAGAATCCACTTCATTAGGACTTGCTAAAGGCTTTAATAGAACCAGTGTACCCAAGTTTTTTGACTTGCTGGAAAATATTTGTGATCAAAATGCATTAGATGGGACGAAGATTTTTAATGTGGACGAAAGTGGATTTTCAACAGTCCAGAAAGGATGCCAGAAAATTGTAGCAAGCAAGGGTAAAAAGCAAATTGCGGGATTTTCAGGTGGTGAGAGAGGAGTAAATACAAGTACAGTTTGCTGTTGCAGTACTGCTGAGCATCACCACCCATGATAATTTTCAAAGGGTTGCGAATGGCCCGGGAATTAAAAGTTGGGGCTCCAGAAGGTAGCCTCCCAGCTCACACCACTAACAAACTGCAGTCGCTTGACGTCACAATTTTCAAAGCATTGGAAACTTTTTATATTCAGGAGCTGCAATTGAGGATGGAGGATGAGAACCAATTCCAATACTGCTGTGTCTATGTATAGTGTAGCAGCAGTTTAGCACCTGCAAATATACGCGCAGCTACGATTGAAAATACAGCTAGTGAATTTAGAAATACCGGCATCTAGCCTGTAGACAGAAATATTTTTGGCGAGAACGATTTTATTGTAGCGGACAACCTATTGCGGTTGGACACGACTGCAGGAACTGATCTGTGTAACAAGAGTAAGGACGCTAAGAATAATAATCCAGTTGAAGAAAAGAACAGAAAACCAAGGTAAGGAGAAGATATTCTCATCAATATTTTCTTACGACACTATATGATTATAGATGATGCAAATACACCTTCCAAGAGAAGCAGACTACTGGTTTCCGTAGAGGAAATTTCGCTGATCCCAAAGTCGAAGAAAATGCCGAAGAGGTCTAGAAAAGGATCACAACAAGCCTGTGAGTTAATGAGCACAGCCCATACAAAAATGAACTCACTGAAAAAAGAAATAAAGCAGGCAAACCAAAATCCACACTGAGACAAAAAGAAGTAAAAGTCTCTAAGAACTTCTCAACCGTCCACATCCAATTCCATTTGCTCAAGTGCATCTACTTCAGCAGATGTGGGTTCAATAGATGAAACATGATATTGCTTTCTATGTCAGGAGGATAATCAACTTGATATGATACAATGCCAGCAGTGCCACAAATGGGTGCATGCCATCTGCGCACATGTGAGACCTCTATGTAAATTTTATAACTGCTCACATTGTCTTAGCATTCGTTTCTGTCTATAATACGTTCTCAAAAAAAAAACCTTGTGCTTTTTTCTTTTATACATAGCTGCAAATAGCGGTCCAATCGAAGAAGCTAATGGTCCATTCGCGGCAACTGGTTGTGCTAGCTTTTATGGAAGATACTATGTCGTAAAAATCAAAATCCGGTAAGTAAACTATCATACTTCATGCTCCTACATCTATTTTGCATCAGAAGTCCGTAGGTAAGACAAAAAAATGAATTTGAAAATCGGTCTATTCGTGGCAACCTTCCCTTATATAAATGAGTAAAATCGAATTAAATGATTGCCTATTGCTTAGAAGAATCTAATGAATGTGTGCAAGAATCTTACTATATATTTCAGGGTGGATGTTCCGTATATCCAAGCTGCCCAGGAAGATTACATGTCTCGTTAATAAATTGAGTGGAATTTGTCGTGATAAATATCTTGATGTCGCTAATATTTTTTCAATGAGTTGTGCACTCCGGCATTAAATAGACATATCTATATATACGCGTGATGCAACCATATTATTTTGTAATAAACACGAAACTAAAAGAGCTTAAATGTGCGATAAAAATAGTGAGTATCAAGATTAAATCATTGTCGCATAAACCAGTGAAGGTTTTATTTGAAATAAAGTGATTTTACGACTGCGGGTTACAATAAGGAAATTTACGGCGTAATTTATACAAGAAATCCTCATGTGCTTTATTCTTCGTTCTGTTTGTATGGAGAACGGGCATCCACTATATTTTAACTAACTGTAAATTTTATATCTTACCATTAATATTACACCATTTTATAACATTAAAGGTAAACAATTGTAAATAGAAGTATGTTATAGCTTCGCTGAAATGCGATTCATGAAAGGTGCTTTAAGCATATAAAGAATGCTTACCTTTAACTGGATAGGTACCCTGGTATTTATTGCGACATTATACTATCTTATTGATCATAAAAGGTTGATGTAGTGCTGTATGCAAATGACTAAACGACTACATTTATCTTATTAGTTACTACAATGAAACAAACAAATTTTCTGTTATGGAATATTTTATAACAGGTATTATGTTTCTAATAGCTATTACAATTGTCGACTTGGCTATCAAATGAAACTTCTCTTTTCTTCTTATTATAGTGCATCGATCTATGTCGCAAAATTCTTTCAGCTGTACTTACTTACATTTCTAAATATGCTGTCCTAAAATTCAACCCTACTCGAGTAATAATTTTCCATGGCATTCCATACATTTTCTTGTGTTGGTACGCATAATTTGTCCCCTTTGGATTTACTATATTAACACAAACTTGATTTGTTTATTTACAATTACCCAAAGGAAGATCCTTTTACAGGGCAAATCAATCAAAAAACAATTAAAGAAATGTATACATGAACATGGCCTGATATAAACATATATAAAAAAAATAACATATATATTAGAACTACAGAAAAATTTAGAAAGAGCGATAATAAAATAAAATGCATACATTTAAATAAAAACGTCTTCAAAATGTATATTAACACACCGATTGATACGCGAAACAGGAGCATTAAATAAAAAGTTGGTTCTGGCGGTAGGGATGAAAAGAGACGCTGCAAATCTCGATGACTGACGAAGCACATTTAATTGTAGTTTGGATAGCATTGGTGGGCAGTCAATCAGTCCATGCAGCAGCCTCTACACAAATGTAGCTTCATGTCCTTGGCGCCGAGAAGTTAGTGAATTAATGGTGTGTTTCAGAAGCAGGCCTTCATAGTCAATACCCCGAGGAGGACAAGTTCCATCAACTTTAAATGACAGGAATTTCAGAAACTTACGTTGAATGCGCTCAATCGAAAGACGATAGCAAAGATAATGCGGAGACCACACCACAACCGCATACTCTAAACCGCTCACAACGAACAAAAAAAAACGAAGATTTCAAAACAGTTAAATCATGGAAACATTTGGAAACACGCATAATAAATCCGAGCTGTTTCGAAGCAGATAAGCACAATTTTTCAATATGCGAAGTAAATCGAAGTTGGTTCACAAAGAGAATTCCGAGATCAAAGAATATATTGCTTTTAGATATGGTATCAGTAAGTACTGCAGAGGTGGAAGGAAATGTGTTACGTTTACGAGTATAAGAAACTCAGCAACATTTAGAAACATTAACCTTTAATTTGTTGGAAACACAACAATCAACTACCGCGTTCAGATTGTCTTGCAAGAAATCTACATCGTGAACTGAAGAAATTGATGAATATAACTTTACATCGTCAGCATAAGCTAATACAGGCCAACAAATATAATCAAGGAGGTCATTGATGTAAGCGGTAAAAAGCAGCGGTCCAAGTTTTGACTCTTGAGGTACACAGGATCGGGAAACAAATTCAAGTGACGGAAGCCATTGTAGTGTACATAATTTAATCTATTACTGAGATAAGATATAATAAGTCTACAGAAAATCGGACTCATACCAAAAGCATTCAGTCTTTTTTATCAGCAACCCGTGATCAATTGTGCCAAAAGCGGCGGATAAGTCAGTATACATGACATCTACCTGATTCTGCCTGTCCAAACATTCACTAATGTATTGCGTAATAGTAACTAAGTTGGTCGTCGTAGATCTAGCAAGTATAAAACCGTGCTGGTGAGGAGATATATATCTGTGTATGTTAAACATCAAGGCAGAGTAAATCACCTGTTCAAACACCTTCGCAAAATTCGACAAAATAGTTATTGATCTGCAGTTCCTTAAAAAAGACTCATCCCCTTTCTTAAAAACAGAGCCAATTACAGCCCTCTTCCATGTATCAGGAAAAATCCCAGGCTTTATGGATAGATCAATAATATAACTCAAATGTCTGGCAAGAGCGTACTAGCATCATGCACTAGAACAGCTGGAATGGAATTATCTCCAGCTATAAAGTTGCAGGAAAACCCAGCCATAATCCCAATCAACTCAGTCTCAGTAATAGGCAAGATAGTGAAAAGTAACTTGGTTGAGTAAATATCATAAGTTTTAAATGAAGAACTCTCAATTGTGTAGCAGAAAACAGGTTAGTGCGTTCACTATATCTTGCGGATCACTAAATCTATCATCGCCGTCAAATAGTATGCCAGGAATCCTGGATTTTCCCTTCTCTAAATTAATTAACTTAAACAATTCGCTAGGATTATCCTTAATGGCTTCACCAACAACCGCCAGATAACTCCTGTATGTAGTAGACAGATGATTGTTGCAAAGAGCACGAAGTCGGTTAAATTCACGTTGATAGTAAGTATTTTTAGTTTTTTTAACTTTCGTCTATAGTACTCCTTCAATTTTAAACTTGATACAAGAGACTAAAAGTATCTACCTCAATACAATTGAGACAGTCAGAGCAAATATCTATGATTTTCTACACAAACGAAGAGATAAGACAAGGCGGTGTCTTAGTAGCCATTACCATTCATTTGTGCAATGAAAATGAAGACATACAAAATAAGCTGGTACAATAAGAACGAGATTGAACTATAAACGCGCGTATTTGCTGATACTTTTGTACTAATGGTAGAGAGTAAGCTAAATCTCGAAGGAAATCTGAAATTGTGGAACAAGGAAGCTGAAAAATGTGGCCTAGAGGGCAATACTGAGAAATCGAAAACCATTGTAATAGCAAATAGCAATAGCTTCGTAGTTTCTGCTGAGGATGGCAACTTAGTTGCCGAAATACGTATCCAGGAGTTCTTCACTCATCGAGGTGGTAAGGGTATTTTTTATTATTTTTTACTATTGTAATAGCAGCTCAGGATGACACATTGAGTATTGAGGTAGGATATGGTGAAAGATACAAATACCTTAAAACATGTAAATCAACAGGGAACACACGAGGAAGAAGTAAACAACAGCATGAATTCAACGGAAACAATGTACTATTCCTTAAGCAGAAGCTTGCCATACCACAAGGGAAATCAGTAGAAAAACAAAAATCACAAAATATATGTACACATTCCCACGTACGGTTGTAAAATCTTGGTGTTAAACAAAAAACAACAAGGAAGTAAACTACAAGCATTGGAAATGAAAAACCTGCGAAGAACACTTGGTGTTAAAATAACAGACAAACTTTGCAATACAAATATCAAAAAACAACTAGGTGCAAAACCACTTCTAGAAAAGATCGAAGAACAAAAACTGAGATGGTTAGGACACATGTGGCGAATGGACAAGTTGAGAACGAATAGAAAGCCGAAACCACTGGTAGAAATAGACGCGAATGACGCCGCTAAACATGGAATCAAAGCATAACAGAATTGACAAATAAAAGAGGGAAAACATGGATAGAAGGTAAAGTTGTGACGAAAAACAGAAAAGAATGGAGTAATTATGTCCAAACCATGAGAAATGTAAGAAGTGATGTGATGTCAGGATCGCCGTATGAGGACATACTGACTCAGAAAATACTTTAAAAAACAGACGCTACTATTTAAAAAAGAAGTTGGTTGCCATAGCAACGACCGTAAAGAGAAACGCTTCGAAAACTCTGCCAAAACACAGCAAAATATAATTAAAAGAACTTTTATTTGAAGAAAATTTAGATTAGAACAGTATTTAAATAAATAATGGCATTATTCCATACGTTTGCTGGACCCTGTACATACATAGGAAGCTTAAGAATGTGTAAAAAGTTTATTTTTAACTGGGAATACACCACCACAAAAGACATGATGTTGAGCTTCTCATAAAGAACAGCTAAGATATCTTTAATCAATTAATACAAATTTAATAGATATATACTTACAGCACATTGCATAAACCAATAAAACTTACTTGTGTTATAAGGTCTTTTTGCCTTTGACTATCATTCTCTCATGTCCGCTCCAACCAGCAAACGCAGGCTTGTATACGAAATAGCCTTTGCTACAATTACACATTGAAATTTTTGAGTCACTTGCCAAAAATGGCAATAAAAATATTATTCGAGAGAGAGAGTGTTACACTATGTTATGCTAAAATCATCATGGATTAATGAAAAAATTATCTTTCATTATAAATAATATAAAAATATCAAATAAAAAAATATTTTCAATTCCAAATGTATTTCAAGAACTAACATCAATTTGAACTATTAAACGTAGTAAATTATACTTTGCAATGCAAATCTTATGCTACTGCCTCCTGGCGAGCAAAAATTACCCCACCACATAAAGTGTAGTTTAATTTAAAGCAATGTAGTATCTTATTGTGTAATGCGTTAAATTTCCAAAATAAGTTTAAAAAAAGACGTTTTTAAACCTTAAAATTCAAACAGATGTTAACCCAGAAGTAATAACAAATTTTTCCAATCGTAATTTCCTGAAAGCAAACGAGAATTTGTTAGTGTAACGTCATTGAATAAATAACAGTGCATACGCCTTCTTTGTGTTTAGTGTAACTGCATAAATATTGTAAATACTGGCAACACATACATACATTTATACACATACATATATATTCAGATAGGTCACTAAAAGAGGCTAGCGAGTGGAATTGGTAGTTGTCTCTTCGACTACTTTCGGGGTGCGATACAACACTCAAACTCGGCTAATAAATAACAAGAATGGTACGCAAAGTACACAAATCATAGGTCAATTATCGGTGTACAAATACAGACACACGTTCGGGATAAATTAACAAACGCTCATATATAACCAGACGAAGTGGATATAATGTGAAATACAACTTTGCTTTTGTATATAAATATACAGAGAACTCGCCAGGGGTCCCGGAGCGAGCAAAGCCTGAAAATATTTGTATTGATGATAATGTGTGCGTGTCGGTGTATGTGTAAGGCATATAACTGGAGCTGAACGCGTCATGTCCATTATTTATTTATTAATTCAGTTACGACTTAATATTTCTTGCAGTTTTATTCAAATACGAAATGTTTTAATCCCCCGTGCCGAATTAGCTGTTCGCTTTCTTGCCGGCGACGACTGCGTTATCCGTACTTGTATAGCGCTTTTATGGTTGCAACTTATGTAATGTGCATATTTATGTCCCGTGGTAAACTGTAAACGAGTTAATGCGTCCAGATTGCTGACAAAATGACTTTATATGCTGCGTTCTGCATATTATTTACTTTACAAGTAAATTAAATTCTGCTAACGTTATACCGTACCCGCCATATTGTTCGCCCCACGTGGGAAAAACTTGTATTGTTGAGTTTTTTTAAATATGGACTCTCCCGTATTTGTTTCAAACCAGCATATCTATCAATTCGCTCATATCTCTTGCATGTGTCGTATTCACTGGAAGTTTAGAAGGAACATCCAAACTAACGACTAAAACTAACAAAGATATAACTAACTACTGCGAATGCAATGGTTTGGAATTTAATTAATCTAAAACAAGCCTTATTATATTTTAACAACAAACTCCTAGTAATTATGCCAAATTAAACGGTAAGTCAATTCCAATGGTTGACTTCTTCAAATTCCTTGGAATTACTATAGTTAACAAATTACGCTGGGAGCATCACACTCAAGACACTGTTCGAAAGCTAAACCCTGCTCCCAAGCTGTGGGAAAGTTGTGTTTTTCTAACAACTTTATTGCTCGTGTGAGATTTGAACACGGTCTGGAAATTCCGAATATTTACTAATCTACCACACCAACCACTCAGTTAATTGTGGGGATAGGAATTAGTTTCTTAAGCCTATATTTAAGCTACTGGTATATGCGCAGAACGTGGTGCGTACTGGTACGCGCAGATTTTGATGCGCAGTAACATGTGCAGATCTCTATGCGCAATTATTCCCTTTTCATTCTCCCGTATCGTGGTTTTCGGTCTTCTGCTTATGCTGTTTCTAATCTAATCTTTGATTTCCAGGCTTGGTGTGCTTGTGGTATTTGTTGTTGCGATCATATATGCTGCTTCTTTCAATTTTCTCTTAATAATAATAATAATAATAATAATAATAATATCTATATTTGTCCAACAGAAACCCATTAACAGGACAAAATACAATAAAAGTACAATAAAAAGAGGGTACAGTGCTCAACTAATACTAGTAATTAACTAAAATATAAATTCATAAACGACATAAACAACAAAATCGAAGCTCCACAAATCTTCGATCGTAACCGAAACTACACGTACTTTATTTATCGATATTTTCATAACTTTCAACAGAATCTATGGAATTATATTTTGCATGTACATCCGTCTAGTTTCGTTTGCATAAACAATCGAAAATTTTTATAGCTTGAATTCGCATTTAGTTTGAAAAAGATGGTACATTAAAAATATCATAAAACACGACGTTAGCGTTAACCGCCATATGAGAAACTGGCGCTCGCTTACATAAATTGGGTTTCGCAATAAGTAATCGCATACTCCCGGAATACCTAGTACCATGAGCTGGAACGGCAAAGTTAATTTGCGAGAGTAGAAACTGAGAATCTACTCTATTTAGCGCCAGGTTAACAAGTAATCTGCCACTGGCAGCTGCTCTTCGGCTTTGTAGAGAGGTATCAAATAATTGTAGCGTACTCCAACTTAAAACGAACAATAATAAAAAACAAGATCTTCATAACGTTAAGGTCAGAAAACGATTTGCAAGAACGTACTAAAAACCCCAAAAACTTAGAAAAATCATAAGCAATTTCCGTTATGTGATCATTAAAAGACAGTTGAGAATCAAAAAGTACTCCCAGATCTCGGATACTTGACTGTCTAAGGATTGGTGTTTGATCTCTTGATGTACTGTTGCTCGCTTGTTCGGATTGTCGCTCTGACCCATTCAATCCTGTGTTCTTCTTCCCAAGCATGTTGAGCCAAGAGCGATTAAATGAAATTTGCTTATAAAATCAATAGTAATCGTGGTTTGAGAATACTTGCTTTTTTTAATTAAATTTATAAATATAAAAGGAATTGTATTCAAACAGTAAGCAATTATTGGAATGTTTGTAGTAATCTTCTGAGAGAACTGTGCTTTCATTCCTTCAACAGGAATCCCTTCAAAATAGTAATAAATGAATCTAGTACTTCAGACTAAAATGCGAGTTAATAGAAGCGGCCAATGTATTTACGAATCATCCGTGGTGACATCAAACATCAGCATTAAGGACTCGTTATTTCAGTGGTAACGCCTTTGTGACTGAAATAATTATCTTTAAAGTAAACCTGGACCCATGGTAATACGTTTGTGTGTGTTTATGAATCCTAAAGAGCGTCAGCAAAGTGCTTTATCTTATAGGACAGTTCTTTTAATAATCCGTGGGGCCAAATAAAGTGAGCATGCATTTGGGTGGTTTGAGGTTATCTTGCAAGAAAATTGAATAGGGACATTACGTATCAAAGCAGCTCTCGATCCTTTTTTTTTTCGGAAACCAAGATAAGAGACACCCATAGGAGGTTATTTGTGGACATTTTTATTATTAGCACTGATGCATCAAAGCTACTCTAAAATGTTGAGCAATATTTCCTGTTATGCGACAATGCCCAATCTCAAACTATTTGCAGCAATAATTAGTCAAAATGAAGGCGTGCTATGTTGCCATTCAACACGATATAACGGAACTGACAATATAATGAAAACTATTTTATATAACGTTCTGAAGTCTGTGGTGAACACGATTAGTTACTGCGTGGCTTTATACCAATAGTCGAAAACAAAGTTAGGTACATCTAGAAAGCTTACCTATGTCCAAGAAAACTGCTATTATTCTGTAATACCGACTACTCGTTGGCTTGTTGTCTGCATAGTTTACTACCTCTTATCTAAAACAAATTGCGCGATTTTTACAAACACAGTGCAATGAATATTTAAACACCTTGTAACTTAATAGCCTTTGATTTAAATACAGTTGTAACATTAATTATGGGCGATTTTTTAATACATATTCACATACCTCCAGCGGGTTCGGATTTGCAAATTAGCTATTATATTCAAATTATATTGTCAGTAACAGTAATTCGAACTGGTACATTGACTGATATGCCTCTGTGCCTATGCGCCTATATGCATATGTATTCACGTAAACATACGATCTAACATACGTAAACATAATACAAACGGACATATGTATATGCGCATACACATATCCAGCGGGCCGATATAGTGTTCCCCTCCGTCCTGTGTATGAGAGATAATCGGAGAGAGTTCTTCTTCTGCGAAATGAATGGATCGTTCGTAACGGATTTGTTACCGTGCTTAAATCAAGAGGCTCACGATCAGCCTTCACACATATTTTCGCCGTTAATACCAAGTGAGCTGTGATATGTGACAAGGTGTGTCTTCGGGGAGCATGTAGCAATAAACATGATGAAGGAGAACCTACTCGCATAACAGACGATGGGCGCAACTTATTATTACGCGAACTCTGCCTACGCTTTTCATTTCCATGTCATTCCAAGCATACATTTCCCATGTCTGGAGGAGAAATGATGAATACTAGAGTGGGAGTAAAGGTAAAGTTTTTTTTTAAGTACAAGTGACGTTGCTATTAAAAAAATGTGAGTAATTAATTTATCACGTTATAAACAATGTTATCCTAAACATTTAAAAAAACGTACACACAATTTAATTATTTGTATGATTTTTAACGCATATCCAATACACGAGTCTATTACTTTATGAAAATATATTGTGAACAAAGGATTGGTAATACATAATTACCATAAACCTATAAATAGCAAACAAAATGCACTAAAAACTGCACTATCTAGTAAGTACCACAACAATAATCCAATACGTAATGAAGGGAATAATAAATAACAAAACAGTAAGAAACTTTAAAGCTCTGGCCACACATATACGGGACGAGCACGAGTTGTGTGCGACACGAGTTCCATACGGGGCCCGTATCGTACTCGTGCCGTGGGCCTCGAAACAACACTGTTGGGAACACGTAACCCCCGTGCTCGTCTCGCACTCGTAACGTACATGCGTGGCCTATCGCATTTAAAAGTTTAAGGTGTTATTACTTCGGAACGAACTTCGTGCGAGTCTCGTGCGAGGATCGTGTCGTGCACGTCCCGAATATCTGTGGCCAGAGCTTAAGTATGTTACACACTAAAAGGCAATAAGGTAGTTTAACTTAAATCGTGCAAACTTGTACAAAGGAAAAGAAAATAAATAATTACGTGAATTGATCTATCCTAGTAAATATTCAAAAGTAATTTCTCCTTTCGCTCGTCGGGTACTAAACTTGGAGTCCTAAACTGTCTTTGATACTCGTCTTTTAATATACTATTCTCTTCAAAAATATTCATGTAAAATTAATAAAAGTTATTTAAAATCTGAGTACCTAACCTATTAACACAGCCGCTTACTTCTATACTTGTATTTAGGAATATACGGTATGCTCAAAAATATACAGTACTGGATTTCTCGCCGTTTTTTTATGGAAAACGTGTTTATTGTGGAGCATTATTTTTGCTCGTACGGAAATGGCTATCAGGGGGCCGAGTTTGAAGTTAGTGGCGGAACAATTCCATAAAGCGGCACAAAGCAACGCAGTTATGCTTTCTATTGTTAAGAAATTTCGTGAAACTGGCACAGAATTGTGCCAACAGAAAGGAATGTCTGGTAGGCCAATAAATGTGAAAACAAATGAAAACCATAGACGTGTCGTCCATCAGGTTTGAGCGACCCCTTCGCCGAACGTCCTTGAAATTGAATATCAACAATACGTCGCTTAGGCGATTGCTCAACGTATAAGTGGATTTCCGTACCGAATTCAAGTTGAACAACGATTGGCAAAGTTATGTATTGTGGACGAATTCTGACTATAGCGTAGGACGATACAGATTGTGTGGATCTCTGACGAAAGTCACATTGACTTGGAGGGCTGCATCAATAAGCAAACAACTCGCTTCCTTGGGTTTGAGAAGCCAGACGTTATCGTCCAGAAACCGTTACATAGCGAGTGTGTGACGATATTGTGTGCAGTGTCAGCACACGGTGTGCTTGGTCCGTATTCAATTGAGGATGATGATGGTATATTTCTTACTGTTACCCAGCAACGTTATAGGAACATGCTACTCAGGCCATTTATTCTCAAAAGGTTTTGTCGTAGCAGGAATCTCCGTATGGAAAGACAGTGGTTTCAACAGGTCGGGGCAACAAGCTACACCACTCATCAGTCTATAGCAGTGCCGCAGGAAACTTTTCAAGGACGAATCATATCCCGCTGGACTGATTTTAATTACCCATCACGTTCTGATCTTACACTACCGGCACCTACCTATGGGGTAGGTTAAAGGAGAAAGTGTTCAGCGGTACAGACCTCCCCAGAACTGTGAATGCATTACGTGAGAAGAAGGAATCTGCAGCAACTGTGTTCTCGAATATGTTTGAATATCTGCGTGACCGCCGCGCCGTGAACAGTGTCTACAGCGCCATGGCGCACCATTTGAACATGTGTACCACAGAAATAAAAATGTGTAAGTAATAATTAATATAGGTATTGCTCCAGTACTGTATATTTTGGCGCATACTGTATTTAAACCGATGATGATAGCGTCCCTTACTTGTTTCCCCGTAAACGTGGCACTTATCCTAGCGCAATCCTTTGAGCTTTCACAGTATAGGTGAATGACACTTAGAACACACATCACGTCAATCTGTAAGACCGCATGATCATCTTTTATAGATGGCAGTAAATCTTGCTTTCCTTTCATATACATAACAATGAGGTGAACACATTTACACACCTTGACTATGGTGCCTACATTAGGAAATACAATCCCCAGAAGTAGAGACAATGGGCGTTGTTTTAACATATGGAGGCTCAGCGTTCGCCTTTATGTTAACATACTTAATTTGGAATATATGTAATTGTCACATAATTAACTATACGCAATTAATTATTTATGATTATCTGCTGCATAAAAAAATAATTTATGTAAATTGCTGCCAATTTATGCGAGTTCTAAATTTTAATATTTATTTATACTCAGCGACAATTTGTAGTAGATTATTTTGATAAAATTTATACTAATTCATTCACTACAGAATTGATAATAAGGCTCACTTACTAATAAGGCTTACTTACTAATATACTTACACATATTTTTTATTCATTTATTGCATTCTTACAATCTACTCAAATTACAAACAAAATAATTAGTGAACATAAGGGAGAGGCGTTTAAATTTTTACTTGTGGAGAGTTGCTACGTCGTGTTTTGTATGTGATCTCATCGGATATAGTTGGGTTAACCTTGATTTCCTATGATGTACTTTTTCAGCTGCCCTTATTATATTTCATTTCATTTCATTTTATTGTCAAACAAACTACCAGTTACAGGACAAAAATATTTACAAAGTGAGTACATGCAAAAAAAGAAGAAGATAATACAAAAGATATTTAAGTTAATAGAAGTCATAATAAATCATTAATATTATTATGAAAAATATCTTCATAATGCAGATGAGCGGAGCGGCACATCGTCACTAGTGGCGAGGCTAGCAGCAAGTTAGTCCTAGAACAGGGTAGAGCAAAGGAGGAAGAAGAACAAGAGGAAGCCATAGGAATGCCGGAATCCAAAAAGGCAAGAAGAAAAGGGCTGTCGATGACTCCGTGAGCTAACTTCCAAATAAAGCGCGTACCCATGGCATTCACGACGGTGCGTTACAGAATCCACTGCATATCTATCCAATAAGGACGCGTAATCAATCCCTCGCTGCGGATAAACTCAATCCTCTTTAAAGGAGAGGTATTTGAGAAAAAGACGTAGAATCTTTTCCGGTGATAACTGAAGATATACATAGTGGGAAGACCACACTTGAGAGGCATACTCGAACTTGCCCACAACGATACTAAAGTATATTATTTCAAAAGTTGTATGCTATGAAAAGCTATACAGCAACGGATGAAAAATCCCAATGTTTTAGATGCTTACAAGCAGACGCCAATAATGTGTAATGCAAAGCTCATAGATTGGTCAAGAATTACATCAGGATCATGTACTGCTTCAACCCTCTGCAATACATCATGATTCAACAAATACGCGGAAGTAATTGGATGATTTTTTCTAGTGTATGAAGCAAAGCAAGATTTACCAATATTTAATTTTAAATTTTGTTTGGTACACCATTCAGCCGAAATTTTTTTGCAAGTTTAAGACATCACTGAAGTTAGCGATTGAACTATAAATCTTAATATCATCAGCGTAAGCCAGAACTACACAAAGGAAATGCTGAAACAAATCGTTAATGTACAAAACAAAAAGCAAAGGCACCGAGTTAGATCCTTACGGAATTCTAGAAGTGGGAACGAATTCGTAAGACCTAAAACCATTATAATGCACATAGTTAGATCTATTACTCAAATAGGATTCCAGGAAAGGATGCAGCAAGACCGACGCAGTAAAATCCCGTGGTCAATGCTGTCGAAACCGCTACTAAAGTCAGTGTACACCACATCAACCTGACCCTGCCTGTCCAACTCCCCACAAATGAATTGCGAGATATTGACAAGGTTACTAACCGTTGACCGCCCACGAACAAAATCATGCTGATAAGGTGAAATGAAAGACTTAAGACGTTCGTATAGATGGTGAAATAAAAAAATTTCAAAAGCTTTGGCAAAATGGATATGGGTCGGTAATTAGCAACTTCTGATTTTGAACCCTTTTTAAATATCGGAGAGATTCTAGTATTCTGGCATATGTTTGTACAGTTAAATTAATAATAATTGCTAAAGGTTTAGCAAGAACCATTCTAGCATCTCTTAGTAAAAGCGATGGCATTAAGTTATCTCCAGAACTATTATTGTCAGGGAATGATGACATGATGTTTATTGGTTCATCCTCAGAAATTAGTGGCAAAAGTGAACTGTCAAGGTAAGCAGTTGAAAATTTATGCACAAACGCATTAACAATATTTTGAGGAATGTCAACCACAATCCCATTGTAAGTCAGTGCACTAGATATCCTGGTAGAGCCTTGTTTATTTCGAATATATTGAAATATTTGTTTGGGTTCACGCCCAATATCACAGTCTGTTAAGAGTATTACAGCGTCATACGCAAATGTTGCCATATGCATGTCGCTTCTTACAGGTACATCGGCAGTGCGTAGTAGGTAGAGAAACAGTCTCAGGACACTGCCTTGTCCTACCCGTGTTCGACTTGATAGTACTGTTCGCGGAAGTTTGATTAATGCTTAGATGTAATTGATACATAAATATTCACGTAGGTATCCGTATATCTTGTGAAACCCGCTCCTTTCTCGGCGGATTTAATTATTTTCATGTTACATTATGGAAATCAGTTAAAAATAACACAAACTTCAAAAATGCATCCTGCGTCCTTGCTGACTATTTGAAGAAATTAATAAATACGTGGCCAGCCACAAACTCTGGATTCTCTTCAATGCGAATAAGAAATTCAATGGAATTTGAGTTGCATTGTGAAGGCCATGCTCACCAACTCTTGTAATTTTGTGGATTAATAAACCCAACCGATA
This sequence comes from Osmoderma eremita, assembly GCA_031763485.1. Classification (NCBI taxonomy): domain Eukaryota; kingdom Metazoa; phylum Arthropoda; class Insecta; order Coleoptera; family Scarabaeidae; genus Osmoderma; species Osmoderma eremita. Next base: position 245,993 of record JARFOC010000665.1, on the reverse strand, counting down.
ATATAAGATCAACAAAAACACAACTAGCTAGTGAGAACGAGCGAGCATGACAATATATATTGACCTGTTTTCTCTGATAATCACGTACACATTAATAGATATACAAAAAACATCTTCCAAATTTCCATGAATATTTAGTAAAACGCACATACAGTAATAATATACAGGTTGAGTGGCCTATTAAAATATTTTGGGAGAGGAAATACAAAAAAAAATTCTGAAAATAAGTACACTCCCATAGGCCAATGTGATCTTTCAGAATAAATTATTTTCACTTTTGCATCACTTTCGGTTGACCGGAAGTCGCCATTAACTTTCTTATTTTAAATGGAATATTGGTGGACAGTATCGGATATACTGGTTAGATTTCGAAGATCAAATTTGTTGGGAAATGTAGCCGGTTCAATCAAAACACAACTTTATTGTTACGATCGAGCTTTCGGTTTATTATTTAAACCTTATTTAGGAGTACAAACTACAAAATATGTGTTTGATGAAGGTAAAGAAATTTAAGCTGAACAATAACTTACATGTCGTGACACTAAATTATTGGTTAACATGTTAAAATTTGGACAAGAAGTTTACATTGACACATTAAAATGTTGAATAGTATAACACATATCACAATTCAGGAGACAAACGTATTTAAAAGCGACTAGTGTGGAGAATTCTACACTAGTCGCTTTTAAATATATTTGTCTCCTTCCATCCTCAGGAGGAACTACAAAAGGAAGAAATGTTAGACGTAGTACCCTGGAAGATATGCTCTGCACCAGATCACCACTAGAATAACACTCAGGATGTCAACTTAGTAGCCGAAATACGTATCTAGAGTTCTCTACTCATTATAGTGTTTGGGGTATTCTTTGTTTTAGTTTTAATATGATCATAGTGTATAAACTTTTCGAAGATTTTAGATTCTCTAGATAGAAATATATATTTAAATGTTCTCAGTTATATCGCTAGAAACGTATTTTGCTAATGTTTTGCAGGTTTCTTATACACTGATTATATTATGCCTGCGCAGGTAACAACAACCTCAAAATTAGTGTTACAAGGTTCTATTATCTTTTAATTCGTTCAAACAAGAAAAGCGAATGCTATTCTATTTTATCAGGTAAAAAATCGTTTAGTAATATGAGATGAGCTGTAAAAAACTATCATTACAACTCAAATTATATGATATTAATAATCAAGTTTATTTTCTATTGTCTTAATTTTCTTTTTACTTGCATTAATAAATACAGATTTATTTACGTAAAGAAGTCATCCAAAAATTGTAATTATTTCCGCTCAAGTGTTAATTTTACTATGATTATAAGAGAAAGACTACAACGGGCGATGCGGAAACGAACCCGCCATAAAAATCTAAAGCGCCACTTCTAACTGCCATGAGAAATCGGTCAATGTTATACCTCTTTTAAAACTGGGCGCGTAAAAGTCCAAAGTCATGACTGATATAATCACCTGTCTATAATGTTACGCAACAATATAATTAGAGCTATGATAATTAATCCAGATCAAGTAGAGAGGCAAGGTGTCGCTGGCACTCTTACAGATGACTATCTGCGGCTATAAAAAAGTACCTTTCAGCTTAGTTAAGATATTACTAAGTAACGTACACTTCAAAGAATTCTATTTTACTATAAGGAATTCAAGTAATTACAAATTACACACACGGTCATCTCCGACAAATGGTAGGTACTTATTTTTTTTTTATATGTTCCTAAATTAATAGTATGAGGTTTGCAATTTCTATATGATGGCAAATAAAATGACCATACACCGAGAGCGAAAATGGACAAGTTAACTGTAAAACAGTAACATATGAGGCATGCCCTTTATATTTTGGGAATAGAGAACAGAAACTAAAATTAATCATAGCACGTGTAGTATTGTTTTTCTAAATATTCTCCATGAAGATCAATACACTTTTGCATGCGCTTGAACCAGTTTTCGAAGAACTTTTTCCACTCCGATTGAGGTGCCTCAAAAATATTCATTTTAAATCATCAACCGCTTCTTCAGTCGTCGAAAAACGTTCACCACGTAATTTTTGTTTGATGTGCGGAAACAAAAAGAAGTTATTGAGTGCCAAATCAGGGCTGTACGGCGGACGACTCATCAATTCAACTTTTTCAGCTGCCAAAAACTCTCCTGTTTGAGCTGATGTGTGAGAGCTCGCATTGTCCTGGTGGATAGTGATTCGTATTCGGCGGTTGGTTGCCTTTATTTTCCCGAATACTTCTGCCAAACAAATGGTTATGTGCCGTTCAGAATTGACCGGTAATGGTAGGTTGCCACATGTCCGGTTTCTCCGAAGAAGCAGGCGACCATTTCCTTCGAAGTGCTTCGTGCGCGAACAACTTTTGTTGGATTTGGCTCATCTTGAAAGACCCATACAGTCGACTGCTGTTCGGGCTCATAGGCGTAGATCCATGATAAGTTATGATGTCACAGACATGTTTTGAAGTACAGTGATCGTATTTTTGAAGCATTTCGTTCGTCCAATCCACACGATCCGTTTTTGACCGATTGCCAAATTATGTGGAATCCAACGCGAACAAATTTTTTTGATGTTAATTTGTATTGTGTAGTATCATGTGTGAGAATGTGTTGTGATTTTACAATGTATTTAAAAATAAGATATTCTTTTATCTAGTAATATTCATTAGTCCCATTAGTTGCCTCCGGCTGCCTATTTATTCCCGGAATTTCCATAGAATCCTACTTTACCGACTGAGTCAGAGAAATGAACATAATTATATGGAATCATCTATACACATGAATGAATCATAACGAAAGTGTACGCGATTTGCTACACATAAACCTAATAATAAAAGAATGGATAAGAAAACAAAGGATGTTGGCGATGATCATAATATATGATTGATTTAGACGACGATTTTTCACAATTCCGGTTTCAAGAATTCCCTACAGCTCAAGAGTAGTTCAAGAAAAAAAAATTAATTCCCTCTCAGCAACGTTTTTTGCATTTCCTTAACCACAATTGGCCAAAATTAAATAAGTATTGCGTCAAAGGTAACGTTCTTGTTCACTTATCCATTTAATATTTAAGTCAATGTTTAGAGTGTTAATAACACTAGAAAAACTGTTGAAGCGACCATATAATTTCTCACAGCTTACAAGTTCTTAAAGATACTATAATTTTGGATAAATGCCATCAGACCAAATGCACATAACGTCAAGTAAAGAAGGTGATTTTTCTGTAAGCATATGCAGAATACATAGGTTATTTGTAAAAAATCGCACTGTAAAAAAAGTCGGCCTGCAACGGATTATCACAAATTATGTTTTCAAATTTGTAAAACTAGTGTATGATACAATAAACATAAATTTGTTTTCTGGACCCATTTTTTTCAATATTGTAACCCTTTGTTGTTTGACTTTATAATTCTTCCGCAGCAAAATTGTGCTTATTACTAGCATATAAGTAATAAAATACTGCCTAACAAATATCGTACTCAGTGAATGTGTACATTAATATACTTAAGATTTAATAGGTAAGTTAATGCTCAACAAAGCCCAAAAGTTTCAAGGTATTAGGACCTCAAAAAAAAAAACTGACTGAAAAGGAATTATAGATCCACTAATAGAAATGATAGGATTATTACCAAACTTTATACAAAATATACAGAACACTAAAGGCGATCTACAGTATCAGACAAAAATGAAGTAACAAACTACACTTTGTTAATATTTTTGTAAAAAAAAACTCAAATACCACAAAGATCCTTCATCATATTTACTCAGCTGAAAGATCAGGTAAAAATACACAACATGAGGCGGACGAGGCGGAACAATATCACATGTTCTGCCTCATCACGTGCACGTTCTTTTATTTATAACAATTTGTTCAATATTCGTGCATTTTGAACAACATTCATAGTTTGTACCAAATTTTATTAATTTTATAACATGACAGTGCTGTAAGGAGTATCAATAATTGTTTTTAACTAAATGGAACATGCCAAAAAGTATTCCAATAACAACTGAATCAAAGGCAAAAGCAACTTCTGCATATTTGGGAAACGAAAGACACAGAGAATTGCGAGAAGGTTTGAAATAAAACGTTACAGCTTATCAGAAATAATAAAAAAACTACAATGATAGGGGGCACTTGGAAAATATTTCTAGGCGTCCTACGAAAACGCCTTTTATTACTGATAGACTAATTAGACTATTAGCAGAAATGATCCACGGAAGTCTTCACTGCAAATAAAGGTTGATATTCATAATTTAAATGTTAGCAGCAGAACTATTTTCAAGAAGACCGGTAAAGAAACCGCTTATTAGTAAGAAAAATAGAAACGCGCGACTAAAATTTGCTAGGCAGCATATAACGTGGTCCACAAATGATTGGAAACAAGTGCTTTTCAGTGACGAAACAAATTTAATCTATTTAAATCAGACGGCATAAGGCGAGTACCGCGACCAATTAATGAAAGGTACACTCAAAAATACACAACAGCTACTGTGAAGCACGCTGGTGGTGGTGTTATGCTTTGGGGATGTGTTTCCGCATACGGTATGAGGCCTCTGTACGCAATAGAAGGCATCACGGATCGTTATTATTATCGGGATATATGTGTTGTCTTATGCAGAGTTGGAGATGCCTCCGAGGTTTATACTCCAGCATGCTAACGATCTAGAACACTCTTCAAGAGTGGTGAAAGGGTGGTGCAAAATGATAATTGCTTCATGAAATTGCCAGCCCGATCTCCCGATTTAAATCCCATAGAGCATCTACGGGAAGAGGTCGAGAGACGTATTCGAAGCCGCACATATCGCAATAAGGCTGGACTTAGCGAAAACATTGAACGAGTTTGGAAAAATATAGATGGTGCTGTTATTAAAAAATCAATAGCGTCAATGCCTAAGAGATGTGCTGATGTCACAAAACAAAAAAGGTTTCGCACCTAAGTATTAGTTCATATAATAATTCCTTACTTTCTTTGTTGTTATTCATTGGTTTATGGAAAATTTCTTTTTGTGGCTTTACTTTTGACGCACTAGCCATTGCAGAATAAAAATATTTCTATTTCTAATGGGATTCATTTTCACTATTTTCTTTAAATGTACATCAACATCAGACACAAGAATGTATTGAATCATTTAAATAAATAGATACGAAAATCCAATCACAGTCTACTTTGATTTTTCAACAATAGTCTGCTACTTTCAATTGGCCAAAATAACTGAAAAATTAATTACGGTATTTTTCTTTTGACATATCGAAATTGATTTGAAATTGGGATGCGTCGTATGATCGAAAAGTAAAATATCGTTATATAATAAAACGTTTTCTCTCTAAAAATAGTCTCAATTTCGAGTGCGCATTATCGTCCGAAAAATACGGTAACTAAAAATTTCGAAAGCAAAGCTAAGGTACTTACCTTACGCACAAAGCAGCCTTAGCTATATTAACCACTGAATCTATCATTAAGCCATGATAAAACACAATAATAACGGTAAATCAATTCAGTTTATTTATAACACCATTCGCAATACATACGAATTTAAAATTCGGACAAATCAATATACGTCACTATGACTACTGTCTACATATAGCTAGAATATTAAGAACTATTGCGACTACTCCCACTATTTAGAGGTATTCAAGAATCTCACGTAAAAATAGGGGAGGTTTGAATAAAAGACAGATAACGATTGTCGACTAACAGATCGTTACTGACAGGTTAGTGATACTAAACGGCTAAGTGTTTGGACACTTGAGGTCACCCCTGACTGGACACCCACACCCTTATCCATCACTCTTTAACAGCCCATTTTGTTATGTGGTCAAGTCGACAATCGTGCCGATTTATAAAGTCACACAGTTCGAAATTCAATACCATCTGTTGAAAGGAAATAACTATCATTGTACCTATTTTCACTATTTATTCTTTTTTTTTCCGTAAATTACCGATTATTCTATTCTATTATTCTATCTATTAATAACAATAGTTGAAATCGAATGCTACTTACAGGAAAGAAAAATATTTTTTAAATACACTTTATTAATGTAATACATTCGCATACTGCATGATACTATGCAAAAAGAGTTTCTGAAATTATCGGAAATGAAATGGATATTTCAAGATATCACAAGATATACAGTGAGCTCGTAAAGTTGGAATAAATTCATTTAAAATTTAGGTGTTCTTTTTTTCTCAAAGAAACGCGCGGACCCGTCGATTTTTGATTTTAGTTGCCGTTTTTCTGATGATTATTTTATGTATACAGGATGACCCAAAAACATGTTATGATAGCTCACTTTTTTTTTAAACAGAGACACCTCTTTTTTATTTCATTTTTAAATTCTACGTCAAATTCTGAACATATTTTACGTTTCATGTCCTATACATGTTTTCGAGAAAAATGCACTGTAACTTGAAACATCAACATGTTATTTATTTGCAAAAATAGTAAAATGCAATAAAAAATAAAAATTATTTTATCAAATGTTAGAAATAACCACCAACTTCCTGGCAGTATCCAAGACGATATTAAGATTCCTTCAAAACGTTGTTAACTATGTTAGGTTCTGTCAATCTCATTTCATATCTTATCCTATTCTTTAAATCTTAGATGTTGTTTAGTCGGTTAACGTATACCTGACACTTAAGATAACCCCCAGAAAAGGGGTCAAATCTGAAGATCTGGCCGGCCACTCAATTGGACCCCGTGGACCAATCCATCGTTCATGGAAAACCGTATTGAGGTACTCACGCACAGGACAAGTGTAATGGGTCGGATCTCCATCTTGCTGATACCATATGAAATCGTTTGGTGTGTCAGGATCATCTGAATCGGGGTATAAAGTGGCAGGACATGGTACTAGGTGATCTTCTAAAAATTCTAAACATCTGTCGCCGTTTAAGTTCCCATCAAAGAAAAAGGGCCCCAAAATCTTGTTTTCAACAATGTCGGCCCAAACATTAACTTTTTGAGGATATTGGCTATGACATTCCATTATCCAGCGTGGATTTACAGTATTCCATTACCAATAGTTTTGCTTATTTACACCTTCATTGAGACAAAGCGTTGCCTCATCCGAAAATACAATTCGTTTTGAAAACTGTGGATCGTTATTGCACAAATTCATGAGTATCTCACAAAATTCAAGTCCTCCGTCGTGGTCATTTTCATTTAGTTCATGAACCAACTGGACTTTGTAAGGATGCCATCTATTTTCCTTTAAATACTTTACGACGGAGCACGAGGACTCTCTTTCCATCCAATTGCCATTCCGTTATTGCTCGCACTTGCACTTCTGGTCTTTTCCTATATATGTGTCCCAGCCATTTTACTCTTTGCATTTTTATAAATCCTATCACCGTTTCCCCATTCAAATCCTTCCATATTTCTCGATTCGTTCGTCTCCTATATAATCCATTTTATATTTTTCCCCCCATCATACTTCTTATTATTTTTTTCTCTGCCGTTAGAAGAATTCTTTCACCCTCTTTTGTTAGCGTCATTTTCTCGGCCGCATAGGTTAAAATAGATCTTATTAACGTTTTATACATTTTTATTTTTGTTTTTTGGTAAGTTGTTTGTTTGTGTATGTCTTTCTGTTCGCGTAAAATGTATCATTCATTTGTTGTACCTTTTCTTTTATTTCTTGAAGGTTGTCTCCTGTCCTGCTTATGTCTACTCCCAATTATTTAATATTGTTAACAGCTTCAAAAGTATCCTCTTCAATTGTTACCTTTCCCTTAATTTCCCTTCCACCTATTTGCATGTACTTCGTCTTCATCTCGTTTATCCTTAATCCCAGAGTTTCACCCTTCGCTTTGATCTGTTTATATATTTTTTCTAAATTTTTTCTTTGTTTTGCTACTATGACAAGGTCGTCAGCATATGCGATTATTTGCGCCGCTTGGTTGCTTATGTTTCCTTTATTTACATTTTTGGTCATGTATTCCAAACAGATGTTGAATAGAATAGCAGATAATGCATCCCCCTGTCTTACTCTCTTATTCGCCTCAATTGCTTCCGTTTCACCCGAACTTGTTCTTATTTTAATCCGAGTTTCCTTTACCGTCATTGCTATTCACCTTATAAGTTTTGGTGGTATACTTAATTTTTCAATGTAATTATCAACTGCTGCCTATTTATTGAGTCAAATGCTTGTCTAAAATCTACAAATAATATCTCCACTTCAAGTTTAAATTCATTAGCCTTTTCTATCGTCTGTTTTAGGATATGTACCGGATCTGCTGTGGATATTCCTTTTGTAAAACCATATTGATATTCTCCTATTAAGTTGTCTATGCTTACAAGTTTTTTTCTGGATGAGAGACGTTAATACCTTGTATACAGTTGCATAGTACATCGAATAAATATCGTGTATGGACAATCCGCCCAAAAAGAAAACGTTCAATATAATGCCATAAGGAAATCCTCTGCGAGGATGGACATTGCTTTTTCTACACTATAGATATTTCAAAAACGTTCACATGCTCCCCAAATTTTTAATGTACGTCTTAATATTGATGATCGACGTATTCAAGTCATAGATCGCGATAAAGAAAAAAGAATAATGTCTTCATGAGCCAAACATCGAATAAAGATTTTGTATTGCGGATAATTAAGCCTAAGGTCTCAGAGGCTGCAGAAACAACTGTAACTAACCGTACTCGGGAATTGTCAAGTGTACATCAAAAATAGTAATCGTCTAAAATATTTTTCTTAATAAAACATTCAATATTAAAAATCAATGTATATTCAAACCCACCAATAATATTAAAAATTAACAATTTATTTCCTGTGTGACAAATAACACTGTTTACTTAAGCTCAGGCGTTGTTGATAATTTTGACATAATTTCGTTTCAGCCCGTCCAGGAGCAACAAACGTATAGAGCGTGATGATTAAAAAATATAGTAAAACAAAAGCTTACAGAAGTTTAATATACGTATCACGCCTAAGATATGATTATAATGTTATGGGCGATGCCCATGACTACCTTAATAGACATAAGCATATATACGAAAGAGTAAAAAAATACACATTAGGAGAAGATTGCTGTGCGTGTTTTTTCTTTTTTGGTATCGTCTTCTATAAAAAGCACAAACCGTGGGGCGTGAAACATTTATTGGGTAAATGCTTCGAGAACAAGTTTGTTTCATTAGAGAAATTACTTTACCTAATGGTTACATCAGATTGACACAAATCGTAGTATTATCAACATCGACGATAATGAATTGACAGTACGAACACTCTGGTCTGTGTTCCCAGTTTTCACTGACGCATTCTTAAACAGTCGCATACACTCCGGCACGCACACACACACGCACATACAAACGACCACGTACGTATACCGCTCTCAAAAATAAGTGTCAAATATTTTAGAAAGGTGGTCGGAGAATATTTGTCGGCGTTGGGTCATTGAAAATGTGAAAAGAACTATCTTGACATATTGACCCTTAGTGACCTCTTGCGGCGCTAACTGCCTACCTGAGCAGGTAATACTGAATGACTGGTCCTATGGATTCTCTTTTAGACGGCCTGCGATTACTTACACCTATTTATTTATTTTGAATGACCATACTAAAGTAAAACACGTGCGAGACGCCAGGTCAAAAAAAACTTTGCATTTAATTATAAATATTTAAGTCACAAATACGTTACTGTTATTTGGAGATAGATAGGAGCTTAAGATAATATTTAAGTTTGTCCTAATTGTCCTTCTTCATATCTTAAAAGAATATTGTTTATTGAGTACATACATCCATACATATATATTTCTTGGATACATCGTCGATAGATCAAATATAACATCGTAAAAATTAAAATTGCTTTTTATAAACGGTATAAGAATTATTACACCTAATTCCCAAATGTCCGTTCTCATATAAAAACGTACTTTATTGCTATGAGGGGATCCACCAATTGCGTGGATCCTTTCTCTCCGACAGTTATACACGCAATAATTTATTGAAAACGCAGTCCCGTCTTCTTTTTTTTTAGAGACATACGATTTTACATATACAGAAAAAAATATAAAACCAGTCAAACTTACTAGCATTTAATTTATATCCATTCATTTAGGTAATATATATATATATATATAGAGTCGGCCACCAATATCCGGACAAACTTCAATTTAAATTTGCCTCCATATTGTTCGTCCGATAGAGGTCGGAAAAAAAAGTGCGAAAAATCCTGATGCTTTTAGTAAATATCTGCAACCTCAAACTAGCCGTGATTTTGAAATTATGTACGGGGTATAATCGAAGAACCGCAGTTGCCCAAAAACTTCGCGCTGGGCGCTCGGCAACTGAAATTATTCGATTCTTTGGATACATGAACTCAATTGTTTATAATGTTGTGGCAAAATATATGGCTTCAGAACAGACCAACGAAGGTTCTACTAAGCTAGCGTTCGAGAGTTACTCGAAAGAACTGATCGTGAGAATTTCCCCGGAAAGAAGAGCCCGATGGATGATTTTTGGAGCATCCGGGGGCAATCATTGCGAAAACTTGCATCGATTGTGGGTGTAAATGAGACAGCATTGCGTCGAATCGCCGAAGAGGACATTCGGTACAGATCGTACACAACAAAGATACGGTAGATGCTAGCCGAGAATTCTGGCATCCCAATAGCCCAGACTTTAAATCTAAAAGTTTAAAGTCTGGGCTATTGGGATGCAACGTAGTTGAAAGGAGCAGTAACAACTTTCGACATACCAATGGGACGTTATGAAGGACTGCTTTTGAGGTAGGATTGCCCGACAAAGAGCATGCTGCATGCAGACGCTTCAGAGCGAGAATGGAGGCGTCATTCGAGCTAACATGGCATCAGTGGCGGCTCGTTGGGGGTGGCAGGGTAGGCATTTCCCAGCCAAATATATTTAAAGAAAATGAAAATTTTTAGACAATTTATTTAACCATGATATTATATGCATATACATATAAACATTAATAAAAAACGTAAATATATACGCAAATAATCCTTCTGGATCAGACAACACAGCTGGTTATGCACAGCATTAGTAGCGACAGACATTTCCACGTACAGACAGCTATTTCGGACTTCCTAGTCTTCATCGCTAGATGTCGCTTATGATTATTCATTGTCAACATCTATTGTAAAGTGTATGTATACGGCGTGCTGAAAAAGTGGCAGGCATACCGCGTCGTACACTGATGAGGACTAGGAAGTCCCAAACAACTGTCTGTACGTTGGAATGTCTGTCGCTACTAATGCTGCGTACAACCAGCCATGTTGTGTGATTTCAAAAGCATTATGTGGGTATATATTTATATTTTTCGTTAATGTTTATGTGCATATGCATTTAATATCATGGTTATATTACCTTCTTGCCAGAGTATTGGCACAAGTAATCTTCAGAATTTTTATTTTGTTATTACAATTTATTTATTTTTAATAATGTTAATAATAATAAATGTTCAACTACTATGTGGCTACTGTTGCCCACCAATTAAATATAATAATAATGTTCAAAGTTTGTGGCTGCCGCTGTCCACCCACTAAAAATACTCACGAGCCGCCGTTGTATAGCACATATTGAACAATTGTGCTCCATAGGGATTCCCGATGGCATGTAGAAGGTCTTTTTTAATATTTAACATTTGTGGCGTTAACAAAATTTTCTTTGAAACAAATTTTTTTTTTCCGGATATTGAGGACACACTCTCTATATATCTGCTTACGTGCCGAGGCTGTAAAAGTACGTAAACCAAAATCAACCATATTTTTTATTTGCCACACCACAAATACGTATGAACTATAAGAGATACAAATAAATTTAATTGTCAAATATATTTAGTTTCTACTTTTTTTTTGCAAAAATGATACAGTTCTTTTTATAAATTAATATCTAATCATGATCTCTAAATGCAGTTAATACTTTCGCCGTATCAACTCCATTCCTTTGCCCTCGATTTAGGTCTATACAAATGCACTATTGCATTTGTGTAGACCTTAATCTTAGTTCTGGCTGTATCCTTAAAAACTTTATTTTCATGAATTAATCAAACCAATATTAATGTGGTGCAACAGAATACAACACTAAAAAGCAACTAGAACGGCGCTATTACGTTGTTAAAAACAAATTTTCTGTATTTCTTTCTTAGGCAATGTTGGATATGGTTTATATATGTATATATAAATTTTTAATACATGGTGTTATTCACACCCATCAGAGTCCTCAACAATAAATCAAAACTATGACATTAAGATTATTGCAGCAAGCACGACTTTTAATAATAACAAATTAAATCAAACAAGAAGTAAAGTGAAATACTATTAAACCGAAAATAAAAAATTGTTGGGTCAAATAAAATAACACGTTTTTGTTGGTTCAACAAAAGAGCATATACAACCAAAAAATTTTGTAGATCCAAACAAATTTTGGTTACATTAACAACAGTATTTTTCTGAGTGTACGATGGCATTCCAGAAAATAGTAGCCGTTTAGACATACAGATATCGCTATTGATTTAATTAAAAGCAAAGTGGCGCAGATGTTAACAGTAACATCGTAGCTTTGCGGGAAAAAAGAGTTGAAGTTCTTCCTATGCGGTGCGTTGGTGTGAATTTTATGACTGTTTACAATGGTGGATAAGACAGAAAATCCCGCAAAATGCCAAGTGCGATCCGTGATCCCTTTTTTGAATGCAGAAAAAGTTTCCCCACGTGAAATTCATCGCAGGATTACTGAAGTGTATGGTACGGGAATAATGATTGAGTCATCTGCAAGGCGCTGAGTTCGAAACTTCAAAGAGGAAAGTGATAATGGGAACGATGATGGGTCGTCCCGTCCCTTATCAACGACGATCTGAAGAAACGTGTCGATGATTTCATCGGCGCAGATCGACGCGCAAAACTGAAAGAAGTGAGTAAGGAGTTTCCTGAAATTTCACAATCTTTGCTCCAAGAAACCGTGACGGACCATCTGAATTACAGAAGAATTAGCGCAAGATGGGTACCCAAAATGCTTACCGACGAGCACAAGACCAACCGCATGGAATCGTTATGAGCAACATTCCTTGACCATTATTACTGAGGATAAAGCCTGGATGTGCCATTTCACACCTGAGACAAGACGCAAGTCCATGGCACCATCCATGATGGACAAGGCCGCCCACGTTTAACTAGTCCTTTTCCACGAAAAAGGCTATGGCCTCATCTTTCTGGGACCGAAAATTTTTGTTGTTGGTTGATTTCCAACCCCAAGGGACGATCATCAATGCGGACACATACTATGAAATACTTCAGAAGCTGCGTAGTGCCATCCAAAGCAAGAGGCGGGGGAGTGCTGACAAGTGGCATCGGTCTCTTGCACAACAATGCTCGTACCTATACGGTTCGACCTTCTTCGGAAATTCAAGTGGGAGGCTTCTAACCATCATGCGTATAGCCACGACTTGGCTCCAAGTGTTTATCATTTGTTCAGTAAACTCAAGGATTTATTGTCAAGGCAACGTTTTCAAAGTGACGATGACTTAAAAACATGTGTACATCATTGACTGGCTACTTTGGCGGTAGAGGTTTACGCGGTAGGCATAAAGAAACGGGTTTGGAGATACAACAAATGTCTCAACAACGGCGGCGACTACATTGAAAAATAAGTAAATGTATTACTTTCATTTAAATAAATTCATTATACTTTCCTTCATTTTTTCATTTAATTATATGTAAACGGGTACTATTTTCTGGAATACCCTCGTACATACACACGATCGGCGATAGACTTGATCCCTTTACAATTTCCTACAAGCGCAGCAGCGCTAAGCTACCCCTTTTTACCATTCATTTATATCAAATGTGGGTACTATTCCGATTTCTCTCCATTCAAATAATTTATGCCGGCACACGTCTGAATCTTTCGTCGATCTATATTGACTAACCGTTTGTATAGACTCGGCTTATAAATATCAATAGAATTTTTAAGTGCTTGAACTTTTGTGGTGCGGTTATACCTGAGTATGTAGATGTTCTTTTTTCTGCAACCACAATACCTATTATGCGCCACAAGGTAATGACATTATAAAATGTAAATAATAAACGTCGCTCGTTAATTATTTTCTGTACCTACCGGAATACAATACAAATGAATAAAATACATTATACGCATTATGCAATTAAGTTTTTTAATAAGCGTGTAACTTAATTAGCACTTGTAGTTAGTATATAATAGCAATTCTTACGAACTTTATGCCAAAACAAAAGCCTAACGTTTAGCCATTTACTAATTATATTATGTTTTTCTATAGTAAAAGAAATCCAATGAATTGGATTACTATTCACTTCCAAGAAATTGATTATTTCGGGATTTGTTGTGATGTGAGTAGTGATCCGATTTATTGTGTTTACTACACTGCCCCACGCCTTTCTAATCTTTACTACTTTATTCTGAAAGATAATTAGATTTCAGGAGAATCAAAACATACTGTTCGTAATCATTGACGATTGGATGTATCTATTAGATACTATAGAAAAATTATATATACTTAAATTACATATCTTATGAAAGGGAATACTTATAATACCATATATTTTCACCGTAATTCCTTTAACAGAAAAGTAGCAAACTCACTATATCAAAATAAAAATTTCCTCACCACCTTGATGAGTGAAGAACTCCAGATACGTATTTCGGCAACCAAGTTGCCATCCTCAGCGGAATCTACAAAGGAAGATAATGTCGTAAGTAGCACTCTGGGAGATATGCACCACACAGAACACCACTTGAATAACACTACCCTCCGGCTTACAATCTATGTCCATATATACTTCCAAATATTTCCGGTTCATTAAGCGTACTTCGTCACGCTCACTTAGTGATAATATTTTTATTATCTAACAGAACAGGTTAAGTTGATTACAATGAGTAAAAACTGTTATAATGGAAGTCCAGCAACAAATTGTGAATTATAACAAGCATAAACAAATACAACTAAGTAACTGGCATCTAACATGAATTTGTGAAAGGTAATTTCACAAATTGACTGCCTTGATAACTTTGAGGTATCAGAGTTGTGCAGTTTTTAATGGACAACTTTTGTTTATGTTTGTTCACGAGATATATGATTTATATAATTATTAACTTCATTAAGCCAAAATAAAATGTCTCGTCATCTCTTGAATCAATCAAGACAACATCCTTAGATCAAAGCTAGGACAGATTTCTTAATAACAATAATGCCTAAAGTTTGAATATAACTGGGATATTAGCGATTTAGGCGATTAATTTATTTTTTAATTTCAAAAATGAGATATTTTATTTGAATAAACTATTTAAAAATGTTCATTAAAATATCTTATGAATTAAATTTTGTCGTATCTTTCCAAATATTAATTAATAAATAAAATTAATTATCTCTCATGTTACCATTTACTCCAAAACTTCACTGACCTATTTTGGGTTTTATAAATAGTGAATTTGATATACCTATTTTGACATTAACATTGTAATAAGAAAATATGAATATATTGTGATGATTAGAGTTGCTCAATTTGCGTCAACAGCCAGTGGCGGGCGCATAAAAGTTTATACATAAAATCGTTGTATCTTTAGACAGACTATATATTCCCCATTCTGTTGACTCGTTCAAACGAAAAACATTAATGGAGGAATGTTTATCCTTGTATTTGTTTGTACATCGATGTATCTACAGTTACGAAGTGACTTAATCAACATTTTTGCTTCACTAATAATATAGACATAGACATAGAGGATTACGCAATATATTGCAGATATGCATTTATGTATATATGCAGGTATTTGCAAAATTAAACTTTATTTAAAGCGTTAGTTATTAAGAAACAAGTTACTTTCACTTGCAGCGGGCATTTCTCTTTTACAATCTACGATATAGTAACATCATAAAAAGAGGGTCTTTTTGTCTTTTAACGGTTCCTCGATACATCCACACGCATACATATACATGACTGGCTTAAGTGCGTATAAGATTCTATATTCTGTCTTCGCATGTCTTCAATTGCGCCACCGCATACAGCAGTTAGGCGTTTTTATATGGACGAATACTTTTATAACGTCCATAAAAACGAGAACACCTGATGTAGTTATGTAACTCAATCAGGTAGTATATTTAGCGTAGGTATTTAAATGATGTAATTGATCCATAAAACAATAAAAAAAGACGGCCGGCTTGTCCTCCTGAGCAGTGTTCTTTTATTACTTAATATGTAGGTGTAAGAAGATCCTCATTTGCCTCCGAAATTGATAACCCTATTTTCGTTCCTGGTAACTAATCTTATATTTCGCACCCATATGTTACATTTTGATGTTCATTTAATATTTTATGGCTATAGAGGATACCAAACGAAGGACATAGCATTTCAGTGTAACTAGGTTTCCGAGTGACCAGTAACTGATGCTAGAATTACTTTGCATTAAGGAGTGAACATTGGGTAGGGTTAATTTATCAGAAATTACATAAAAAAAGTTGCATTACATTGACCTTATTTATGAATTGAAAGCGAGAATAAAATCCATACACCATTTACAGAATGCGGCAAAAATTATTTAAAAAATGAAAAGGATCTAAAACTTCATTTAATCATAGACTATGTTTTTATCCTTAAAAGCATTGCTGAACAAACATTGAAGACCACGTGATATAAACAGTAGAAAATGAAAATAAATTATAAAATTGTGCAAATGTGTTTTTCTTTTAACTTAAATGGTTCTTTGATAAATAGTAAAGAAAGTCTTCCTGTATATTTTTGTTAGTAGTATATCGTTACTCCAATTTTAATTGAAGATCGAAATTTTACAATATAGACAACAGTATACGAAGAATGTACAAAACGTTTATTCGGTTTCCGATTTTCACCGCGTGCCAGATTAGGTTTGTCGTTCGTTTTCTTAATGCCGCGAATGTATAACTTGCTGAAATTCATCGTTTAATTGCCAGAACTGCCAAAGCAACAACTTCATTAACCCATGGAAAAATCATGTACACACTTTTATAGGACAGACAAGGTGTTTTACTAATGGATTCTATGCTGGAAGAAAAAAGAAGTTTAACAGGAAGAGGACTTATGGAATGGCTAGCAAGATCTCGAGATTATATCTACGATTATTCCTTATGCAGTTTCTTAAGAAGTAAAATTTTTCCACGAAACCAGGAGGTCCTAAAAGAACGAATAACATGTGGGCGCCCGATATCTTAAAAAATATGCGAAATGAATTTATAACCCTGTAGTTCTCAGCAATTGAGTAAATGGACAACACTTCGAACATTCATTAAATTAAAAAGCAACCTAAGCACAACAATAGCTTCTTAAATAATGTTTATTTTGTCAAGTCTCCAAAACAGTTAGCTCTAGTAAAATGAAATTTGGTGAAGGTAGACAATGGAAAGTATTCTTTAAAAATAGCATGAAAAGGGGGGAATTCCAATTTGAAAAAAAAATATCGATGACATCCCTAGGATATCATACAGTGATTTCACGGAAATTTCAAATAATCAAAGTATCCGCCATAAATAAAATAAGTTTACGTGTCCGAGAACTTTTTCTAAAGCGTCGTGTTGAATGAACTGAATTTATTCCACGTTAGAGATCAACAGTGTATATTCGATATACAGCGAACTAGTAAATAATAAAACCAAACGTTGGAAATATGAAAATATTTTACATAATGAAGATGGAGATTATTAATTATTTGCTGAATGATTTATAAAAATAAAAAGGAATAACTTTGAGTTGTATTGTGGCATATATCAGTTACAATTAACGGTTCTCCGTAGCTAGTAACCAAATAACACATATTTTACTCACAAATGGGAAAATAAACGATAACGGGGAATATAATATAAAAGCGAATTATTATCATACAGGATCTACACCTGTATGCATAGTTACGTTTTTAGAAGAATCTTACTCTTCTCGCGGTACGGGCTAATGCGACGGGTATCAAATGAACAACACACTACTCTACAAGGTATGCAAATGGCCCATGAAAAGGTAAAGTCACTACACGTGTGATTCGCTGTTGCATCGGTATATAGTCATTATATAATCACGGCCGGTGAACATTTAAACCTTTTTATGTTATTTATTTGAAGGTTGTGATGTAATTTTCTTAAATTATTCTTTTATGGGACACTTAATGTCTAATTGTTGCTTATAAAGTACCAAAACAGACGGGATCCTGTTCTTTGTCCGCATTTACTGCACTAAACGCTGCTATAATTATTATTTCAGATATGTGTATCACTCTCCTCGATAATGGGAGAAGGTGTAACAATAAAATGACTAATGCAAGTGTGTTCAAATTGGAATAATGACCAATGGTAATTGTTTTTTTACATAAAAACGACTAGGGTAATTTCGAAAATATATCCAATAGTTTATGTTATATGACAATTGTACAAGTTCAGTCTGTTAAATTATGATAAAATATGGGTAAAGATTGCAAGGACTGTAGGGCAGCACAATAAATACACTGTCCGGATTACTCCTCCCGCACAAAGTATAAATTAATTCGGGCCGACACGTGATTCGGGAATACGTGGATTCCCATTATCATAACCGAATAGATACGACTTGATAAACACGTGCCCAAAACACGTGTCGTCCCGAATTAACAAAAATTTGTGCGGGAGGAGCAATCCGAACCGTGTGTTTATTACGATAACGAATATTTATTGCATAGTGTGTTAAAAGGAAAACGAAAACTAATGAATTATATTGCATGTGACATTAGATTAGACATTATTTAAAAAAAGATAGTGACCGATTAAGAACATAACCGATCACATGATCATGTCAAAGCCAAACTCGTTGAAGAGGTGACAATTGAAAAATAGGCAAATACTATTCGAGACCGCACAAGTCCCTTTGAACCAAGGCCAAGATAAATAAGAAAGTTCCACAATTGCTGTATCTGTGCTGTTTTAGCTCACTGAAAAGTCAGCTGCAATTTCAAGTTTGTTTGAAACGTAATGTATGGTGTTGCTTTTGGCGGGATGGAGAGCAATGTTAATTTATCGGGCATCTAAATATACAGCGCAAAACCGATACATGTGTACTTTATAAGAATGATCATTATTTTTTAATACTTTTAAAACAGTCCAATGAGTGACTCGTACTTCATTAGCGATTTCACAAAACGATATTGTTTAATTTGTTCCCACTAAGTCCTTTGAATATCTAAATCATCCCTTTGATTTGAAGGTGTAATAATTTTATTTTTTCAGATAATAAAAGTTTCCGCGATATCTAATGCACGACCCGTATTTCGTATTCTTCCAATGCTTGGCGTAAGCCCATCTGGAAATCCTATTGCAAATGAATCACAGCTTTGATCGAATTGTCAGCATAATAATATATAATATATAAAGTTTAATATTTTTCTCTAAAGAAAAACAATAGATATTTTATTTAGAACATAAGGATGAAACAGAAATTTTTGAAATAATTATGGAACTATGAGATTCTATAACTGAAGATATTCACGTCATGATAGCCAAAATTCTAAAGTAGGTGGCACTATTTATATTTGAACCTATCCACGCATTGAAGAAAATCTATTACTGCAAGAATTAAACTTGGCTAATGTTACTCCGCTTTTTAAAAAATGAAACAAAAATGATCCCAGGTGCTACCTACCTATTTCTTCATCCTCCCAGTCATTTAAAAAGTATTTGAAGAACTACTTAAAAAACATCTCTTGAGTTGTTTAGATAGCACACATATTATTAGCAATCAACAATACCGATACCGGAAGAACTATTAACGCAATTGGTGAGTTGACCGATGCAATGATTCAAGGATTTTATAAACTACAGTTTAGATCCCCAACTTTATTAGACCAATCCAAATTAGCTCCAATTTTATTTTTAGTTTACGTAAATGATGTATTTGAGATTCCTGATATGCGTCAAACCATAACGTTTGCAGATGACACAACCCTCTTTTTTAAGATCTGACATCAGTAGTTATTTTCTAGTTTATTAAGAAAAAATAGCTGTAAATAAAGCTGTAAATAGTGTAAAAAACTTGTTCTCCTTCTTCCCGTCTACACGTGGTAGGTAGGCTACTGTCTGTTTTCTTCCCATGCCTCTTCGGATGTAGATGTCCAGCATTCCTTCCAGCGTTTCGATGGCCTGCCCTGATTTCTTTTCCAAAAAGGGTTATTTATTTTGGCACTTTTCTATCTGTCATGCCGATTCTGCTTAAGTGTTTGTCCCAACATTTTCTTCGTTTTCTTATTCATTTTCCCACGTCCTCTACTCCGCTTTGTTCCGTAGGTCTTTGCTTCTGATTCCGTCAAGCAGTGTTTCCCATTTAAGCTCCTTATTATTTTCATTTCTACTGATCACATAGATAAAACTCAAACAATAAAATTTTAAACAGAACACAGGAAATACAAGTTGTAAAACTCAAATTGACTATCTCATATAAGCTTATAGCTGAATACTGTCGCCTATCCAATTCCCAACACCGTGAAAGCTGCAAATATCGATAGAGCAAAACTCATTGATTACGCTAATTTCTATTCAAATTATAACTAGTCACGCTCAAAGAATTTTTAAAATCTCGACCATCAGATTGCTTGTTAGAAAGTTATTCCTATCAATTTAAACTCATTAAGACAGAAAATACGTCTTAATGACAACTAAAACCGTTTTCTTTTTTCTCTTCTCGTACGACAACTGCATCCCTTTCCAGACGGGGCGACTCGAACTGGAAACGATGCCCCGCTTAGGTACAGCGCTTTGATGGACACTTCGACCGTGTCTGTCTCTATAGTTGGAGAGAGACCAGATGTGGGTCTAGACAGGTAAAATCAACGTAGCTATACAACACACGTGATTTCACATGTGGTATGTGAGGAAGATAGAATGGATGCTACAACGTCGGATTTTTGAAATATGCAGTATCTAATTCTTCTTTTTCACAAAACAACATATGATGTGACGTAGTTGTTATCCTTAGATGTCATTCTATCAATTTTAGTTGGAAATCTAATGCTGGTAGTTGCTACCCCCACTATATAATGTAAGATACTTACCCGATTTCGACTTTCTGACAACTTAGTATTCCGATTGTTCAAGTACATTAAGCACGTTGCTTTCAATCAATGTTGATTTACAGCGCACATACATATATTCGAAATGTAAGGATTGGCCGAGGTTTTACCAAGTCAATAAATAAAGAAAAACAAATCATCTATTACAACCCAAAAAGGAATTAAAAAGAATATCCACATGCATTTAATTTAGGGGAAAATAATAACTCTAAGCGCTTGATCGATATTGGGCAATTATTTCCCTTTGTAGATTCGACTGGGGACGGTAACTTAGTTGCCGAAACACGTACCTAGAGCTCTCCACTCATTAAGGTGGAAGGGATATTTTTGTTTTAGTTTTAATAATATTTGTGTGTGACAGTCAAATTGAAGATTCCTTGAAACAAAACCAATATACTGGTGTTACAAATCGTAATGTCTATACCGGAAACTTGGTTGTTTATGAATATCTTTTAATAAAATTTGACATATGGTATTTACTGAACATATGCAATTATTTAAACTACATTAGCACTTCCTACCACCTTCGGTTTAACCGGATATAAGATCAAATTGAAATTTTAAATGAAATACCCTGCATATTTCTGGGTATTTGGTCGTAGCTAATTTCCTTTACCCGAAACCACATTATTAGTTACTATTCTGTCGTTTCTTTCCCTGATTTCTGAAATTTTGAATTTTTATTTTTCCATCTGAACTGAATTTTTCTATTTGCCAAAACACTAAAAGCTTTCTCCATTCTCAACATTACACTAAGAAATTATAAATGTTTTATTCTTTTGTTTGTCATGTAAACTATATCGCCACAACCCCTAGACACTTTTTTTTACAATTCCATCGTTCACAAAATATTTGCATAGTTTTGAAATATTTTTGTGATTTCCTGATTTAAAGTTTGTTGTGGCTTTCCCCTTCTTCTGTTGTCCTGGATTCTGGTTTCGTGTATTCGTTTAACGGGTCTGTTATTGTTCATTCTTTGGATGTGCCCCACCAACCAAGTTGTCTTCAACGTCCTCGATGTAGTTCATTATTGACCACACCTTTACTTATTAGCTTCACTATGTGTTTCTAATTTTTCCTCTTCTGGTGACTACTTATATTATTCTCAGCAATTTCGTCTCTGTTGCTTGCATTTTGCTTCTTAGTCTATCTATTGGTATTCACGACTCACATCCCTAGGTTAATATTGGTATATATACTGATCTAAAAACTTTGATTTTTGTTCGGTTTATTTCTTTTTTGTTAATGAATTTATACATCATGGTATAATACATCTTTGTTGCTTCTCCAATTTTATCGTCAATTTCTGTTTCCTGTCTGCCTGTAGTGTCTATAAATTTTCCCAAATATTTAAATTGATTGACCTGTTCCACATGACTGCCTTCACACTTATATTTGTTTGCTGTTCACATATTACCTGGTTTTAGTTTTGACTATATTAATTTTCATATCTTTCTCCTTAAATGTTTCATACCAAATTTCTGTTCTTCTGGAGTTGTACTTCTCGGCCTGCTGTTAGAACCACGTTACCTGCAAAAGCGTCAACCCTTTGTAGGTTTCTGTATTCAATAAACATCATTTCAGCCTGTCCTATCATTGGAATGACCTACCTTTAAAAAAGGGTTTTTAAGAAAATACTGATAAGGTGCACTGTGCTTCTAGTAGGTACTAAAAACAAAAAAAAAGGAAATGTTTGCAGTTAACAGTTAAGAAAGTCTTTAGCCCAGCCCCTGCTCTCTAGTATGAAATATAAAAATTCAAAGCAATCAAGAAATGGTTCATTTCATGGTTTCAAATAACGCCTCGGTGCCCCAGTGCAAAGGGTCATTGGCCCATTGGTAAGGAGGACCTGCTTCTAATTGCGGCAGCGTCAGTGGTCGAGGGTCCGAAACTTGCCAGTAGAGTCAGGTACCCTCTCGAGTCACCATTCGGTGTTTGGGAAAGTAACTGTGATTTACATATTATGGCGAGTGGGTGAAGTAACAAAACCATGGAACACTTTGCACACATCAAAATACATATCAACGTCCCAAGCCATGAGAAGCCGGTAATGACTGATGGCCAAGTTGGATCCAAAAAACTTATGTTTTCAGACGAATAAATTTCCGGCGAATCTAAAATATGTAGGCGTTCCATTCCAATATCCCAATAAAATTGTTATATTCATTTATAGTCAGCTTCTAATGAATATGTGTACTTACTAGATACCTTCTCAAACTAATTTTACCAATAACTATTTTGTAAATATTGACAAACCAAATATAATTTTTGAGAGCTGAAAATTTTCTGCTAAAGAATAAAAGAAGAAATATCTTCCATTCATGTTTATACCACAATTAGAATTGGGAAGAATCAGTAGAGAGTATATGAAAATATACTGATTTGATAGTACTAATGCAAATGGCGTTATAAGAAAGCATTTATTGAGGTTCATCTGTAATTACTTTATTGTCTAGATTATGAAAAATTGATTCCGCGCTATAAAATACTTTTTCTGTATGCACATTTTTATGTAATGCCAAATTCTAATGTGTTTTCGGTATTTTCTTATTTTTACTTTTTTGCCTTTTGATGTAAAATTTTTATCTTTACACAAGCAATGAAGTGAAGTATCTAAGAATATTGAGTTGTTGTCACAAGTACTGCAGCAACTGTTTTACTGAAAGGATCCATTTTAAGGTCGCAAAGTATTCCACCGTATTGTACCATTGTACCATTTAAAGAAATTAAAAATAGCTAATACGCAGTATCGCGGAATCCACACACCACAAATTGATTTAATAAAATTGTGGACATATGTTTCAAGAGCACGCCGGCTCTCAATGTCAACCAATAACGAAAGTTATATCTAACATGCAAGTTTAAAAAAGGAAATATGTACATCTATCTCTATTTATGAACACATTCATCCTAATATATAGAAAAAAAGTTGCCTAACCCGAATATCAGGTACTTGTTTATTTATGAACGTAGGGCGTGCAACATCCGTTTGTTCGTATTTAAGGAAAACATACAGGATGTCCATTTTTTTTCTCAGCAAAAATATTCATTAAGCTAGAATGTTCTAAAATTCCTTTTTAAGTTCGATCCTTTTTAAATATATATCGTTTCATGCGCGTCTAGTTCTCGCGGCGAATTTACGTTTCTTAATAATTTCAATTTATAATTCGATGATTCGCTTCAATCATGTGTTGCGCTACACTCGATTCTTCTGATCTATGATAACGCTAATGGGCGATATGTTCTTTAAACCGCGTTTCTATAGCTCTTCTTGTCTGTCCAATATAAACCTTATCACAGTCGGCGCATTAAATCTCACAAATTCCCGACGTTTGTTTTTGAGAAGATATATCCTTCGGATTTCCCAGAAGGTTACGTAACGTATTCCGAGAAGTAAACGCGACTGCCAAATTTTGACTTTTAAACACACTAAACGGTGATCTAACAAATTTCTTTTCTCGCGGTTCTATTGACACTAAGGTTGTGGAATTTATCAGAAATTCTTTATATCGGAATTTCTTTAGCGTTCTTTCGACATCGGAAGGAGAGAAACCATTGTAGATCGTCATATCCTTATTAAAAACACAGTAAAGAATTAGAGAAAGAGTTCTTTACTCATTAAGGTGGTAAGCGTATTTTTTATTTTTTATTTTTAAATTCATTAATATTCACTGATCAGTTTGCACCTTTGAATACACTACTCTATACTCTATATACTCTATACTCTATACTCTTTTTGGGTGTATATTAAAATTAGGGAATATAAAAATAAAAAAAAGGAAAGGAACCTTTGAAACAGTCGTCTTATGACCGTGTGCGTGTATCGGGCGACACCATCTAAAAAGCAGAAGAATCTCCAGTGTATGTAGGAATGCACGTACTCGGGCTTTTGTTCGGATCCGACCCACCCAGGAAGTACCTTTCATTCACGTCTACACGAACCGATACTTACTATAACAACCATAAATGTATTTTATTTCGGTACTAAAAAAGTTTTACAGTGTCGAAAAGCGGCAGAGGAACGCCGAGACAGAGCGACACGGAGAAGGAATTGACAGATACATGTACCCTACGTGGTAACAAACTTTATCAAAACGGTTTGGGGAATTTATACCGTTTATTTTTATCTGTTTAAATTGTATTGCATCCTTTCATTTTTCATTATAAATATTTTAATTCGATAGTTAGAAAATCTACTATAATGGAGACAAGAGATTTTTAGAATATCTCTTGCTAGTTGGGAAGAGTTTCACACCCAATTATATTCAGTTTGCCTTCATGCTTGCATTACAAATCAATAATAATTTAATTAATAAATTAAATTAATAAGATGTAACATATTCCCACTTAAAATTAATTCGGTAGTTTTAATTCTGAAATCGTTTTAGTTATATAACGAATTATTCAAAACGAAAGCGCACAAATCATAATGCAAAAAGTTACCTTATGAAAACAGATTGAACTGGGCTGTGCGGCTATTATACGTACAGTCAGTCCCACTCGTATTCGTACACTGCCAGTTATTACAAAACAACGTAAGCAAATACATTATTTTTCAAAAGCGTTTATTAATTCTTATTAGAAAGCATCACGCATCCGTAAAATCCGGTGGTGGATCGATAATTTTATCTCCATTTTATTGATGGAATTATGGACAAAATGATGTACACTCATATACAGAGCTCATGTCTCCCCAATAGATCGAAATGAGCGAATGGTATATCTACTTTAAAACACCAAAAGTAATTTGTGCGTTCTTATCGCATACGTCGGGTAAAAACATGTAATAAAAAACGTTAACCAAAGTTCTGGAATCCCTCCGCTTCTAGTTGTCGAATGAAAACATACACAAGCGCTCAAATATGAATTAGTAGTCGCCGAAGTGGGTAAAGGACACACCATCAACATATAGTTTACCGCTACTCGTGAAGATAAGGGAGGGGCTGCCGTATTTGTAGATTTCTGATGTGCCTAACGGCAAAATCCACGAAATATTATGGGGTAGAAAAATTGTATAAATTGGTTTGGCCTTTCCTTTTAGCACATTTTCTACCATGCTTTCTAGTAGGAGTAAGATATGGTTCTGTACATCTTTTACTAATTTTTGATATGTTATACATGAATGTTACAAATATCGGTCATAGTTTTAAAATTTTCAATGTATTAATAAAAGGGAAAAGCACCCAAAACAAAAATATACAAATTAAAATGTTATCTCCAATTCTTATTATGTTTTTCCGAAGGAAAAAATATATAAGTACGTATATAAATGAATTTCCCGATTCTTGATCTTCTCGAGGACATAAACTAAAAATTACAGTAAGGTTTAAAAACTATAAGTAAAAGAAAAGGCTTGCACTAAAGAAATTACACCAATAATGAAATTGTTTGTAACACTGTAAATACGAAATACCTGTGGCACCTAAATTTGTTTTGTTGTTATATTTTTAATTAATAGCTCTCTACAGCAAGGTTTTATTGATAGTATTAGTATTTTTATTAATATATAATATATAATATTTAATATTAATACATAATATATAGATATTTATATAACTTTTCAAAATACTTTCAGCTTTTAGAGTTTTTACTACTAAATCAAAGAAATGAATAGAAAAAAAATTAAATCGATTTTTTTTACTTTATGTTCTGTAGATGCAAAATTTTTTACTGAAATTCGAAAGTTCATTTTAAAATAAATATTACATACCTATCACACATATTTATTTCCACAGGATGAATTTGTTGCAAAAAATAATATGTATATAGATAAATCCACTTCATCGGCAATTTCTTTCCAAAGGGTAATAATTTTACCCCTTGTTGCTTGAGACATTTCTGTACAAATACGTATTAACCAGGAACTCTAATCTAAGAACGGTACAAAGCAAGAATTAGTGTTAATAGTTTTGCCGTTCTGGAAACTACTCCTAATACTAAAATAAGCAAATACAGCGGAGAATGGATATGATATGCCCATCACCCACTTGAAATTATCGATTACATGTTTTTATTTTCTCGATACCCTCTTTGGTTTCGTCAAGTGGTAGTGAACGAATATTTAGTTTGACTTGTTTATAGTTTAAAGGAAATATGCTATTCCCTCATCCTATCTTATTGGGGAGACATGAAGAAAGAATTGCAAGGACTGTGGGCTGATATCACTAATACGCAGTATCGGGAAATCCACACCACACAAATTGATCTAATAAAATTCGAGATTTGGATTTGGTTGACAATGAGAGCCGACGTGCTCTTGAAATACCTGTCCCGAATGTTATTAAATCAATTTGTGAGGTGTGGATTTCCCGATACTGCGTACTAGTGAGGAGACATGATATAAATATTTGATGTACACCGATATTTTAAAAATAATTTGAAGGAAAGTGCATTAGGCATAGCGAATAGTCTCTTTTTCTTCGATCAAGATAACGACCTACAACATAAGGTCGAGGTAGCTAGGACTTTGCTTCTCATGGATACACTCCCACAATCTCCGGATATTCGTCCAATCAAGAATTTGTTGGCACATTTAAAGAATCATTTTCGCAAACACCATATAACAAACAAAACCGACTTTAAAAATAAAATAGAGCAGGATTGGCACGGTATTCCGTCGGACGTCACTACGAAAATAGTAAAATCAAAATGCCCAATAGACTAAATGAAGTTATTAAAACCAAAGGCAATCACATGAAACATTAAAATTTATCTAACATTAGCACTAATGTTTGTTCATAACACTACGAGTACGAATGCGAATTGAATTTTTTATATATTTTTGAACCCGTTTTATTTTAACTAAGAGACTATGAGGTAGATATATTAATTCTAAGGATACTATGATATCGTTTTGTTTTGTTTCCAATAAGAATTAATAAATGTTTTTGAAAATTAATGTATTTGTTTACGTTTTCTTGTAATAACTGCGAGTGTACGAGTACGAGTGGGACTGACTGCAAGCATATTTAAAAATAACAAATAATTTATTAACAGACGTGGAAATGCACTAAACTTCACGATACATATCAATGAAATGAGAAATATGTCACACTAACTTGTCTTCTTACTGAGCAAGTAAGCAATTATTAACCAAATTGAACTAGAAAGGTTTACATAATAATAAGTATTGTATTTCAAATCAAGTTGGCGCATTGTATTTATTGAACTATTCCCGTATTATCCTAAAAAAAAATTATGTAACTCCGGTCTTACCTTAAATATTTAAGCAGAATCTAGGAAATCAAAATTTTACGATGTCCAAATATACGACATAGGTTCTACATACGTATCTATGTAATTACCTAAGAACAGGTTTTTACAAACGACATATTTCAATCCGACTCGTTACTTGAAACTCTTTTCTATTGGAGGGAATCAATGTTACATTGGCGGATGACATTTTCTTAATCTTCGTTGAATCTGTTACATTTTGTAATTCGATACTTCTAACGTTTTCTGGTACGTTTCGTAACATAATTTATTTTTCGTATAAGTCGTTGATTTTAAGTTACTTAACTCAATTCAATAGCGTTTAAAAATGTTAGACCTTGTAACTTTGATTTAGTATATTTGTATATTTTATGTCAATAATATTAAAAGTAATAGTTATTCATGTACCCAGAGAAAGTTTTTCTCTCAAGCATAAGTTTTATTATTTTCATTTTATAATCAGATTGTTTTAAATATTTCCTCTCAAGGTACATAGTATTGTGGCTAATACAACAGTATGGGGGAACAATTTAAAAAAATTTTGAAATTTCCTATAATTATTAGAATATTGTTGCAACCTTGGTTATAATAAACATATATTTAAAAAAATAATGAAAAAGCTTTATATAAAATGCACTAAAAAGGATAAAACAAGTTTTTTTCAGAACGCCATTGGTTCACCCTACACTAAGGAAATTGCTTTTTGCATTTTATAAAGCTCAAGCTTTTTTGTTCTTAGCCCTATTGGTTCACCCACACTACGAGAAAAAACTAAAGCTTTATAAAAAGTTACGAAAAAATTTGTTTTATCGTTAGTGTAGGGTGAACCAATAGCGCTTAGAAAAAAAAACTTGTTTTATCCTGTATGTAATTGTATTTTTATTATTTTTTTATTACTCTGACTTCAACATCTTCAAGTACAGGAAAATGACAATTTAATAATACAGACATCTTAGTTTTTAGGTTATCAATGCATCTGTATATAGGTAAGATATTATTTATGACAATTTTTTGATGTATTTGGCACTTGTATGAAACAATCTATAATTATATACTAGTTTATACTGTTAATTTTCAATATATTTTTTTCTTAAAATGTCTTTAGTCCTCAAGGTAAACTATGGAATACCGCCATTAAGGTGGACATCCACTTCTGTGCGTGGCAAGGCACCTTTATCGAAATTTGAATTTTGAAGTGACAACTAATTATTTTTGATATAATCCATCATCAAATCTGCTCGGAAGTACATGAATTACGACATTATTTTCTTGGATATGCAAGTATGCAAATTTTCAAACTGCTGCAACATTCAGAAGTGTGTTAAAATTGCACCAGTTGTTCTGGTGACTGCTGACATACCCGATACAAGTCATGTTAATATAAAGATTTCAAAAATAGCAAGTAGCGATATGAATCAAGGAGAAATAACTGAAGCACCAGCAAATATTGTTGCAGCTGCTGAAGCAGCAATTGCTTACCGAGCGGACGTATTATTGGCTTATTTTTCGGAAAAGTCTAAGGATGATCACTATCCTATTTCAAGAAAAAAACAACGTTGCTAATGCATCTGAGCGTTGAAATAAGTAAATATTCTAAATTAATTGCTACACATGGTCATCTGCATCTGTAGTATGTTGTTCATGGGTCTTTGGAATGCACTCAGAATGATAATACTTTTTGGATGTATCACTAATGAGATTAGTTTTATCCATTGTAAATGGAGCAATTCGCTTTGATTGCCTTATTTCTCTTCTGTTTTTATGTTTCTTCCAAAGCCTTGGCTTTTTCGCGTTCTTTCATTTTCTTTTTGCAATATTATTGTTTCTCCTAAACGTTCCTTGAAATTGTTTCGAAGCTATAGTAAACGGCAAACTTAACACATGGGTTTTGGTGATTCCGACCAATATAAATAATCAGCTTCAATTGTGCTACTTTGTATTTTAATTACAGATTAACTCGTTGTACTTAACTACTTTTCAGTTATGGTTTGTTTTGTAAGTTATTTCCTCATTAGCACTGACCTTCATGAAGAGTTAAAACAGGTGATCACCCCAATGAAGTTTTATGTCTAGGATTTTTTATTTTAAATTGCAAGGTGCCTCTTAGCATCTTATACTTCTTTGAAATGCTTTTAAGTAATCCCAAACCGTTTTGTCTATCATCAGCTTTTTTACTCTGGTGAAACTATGCCTTGGAACTTTTGCCATGATTAACCACATTCAAAACAACAACTTTTAAGCTCCTGTGCTCTGTATGGCGACATAGAAAGCACGGTACTCGGCCTCTAGAGAGAGAAAGAGAGAGGAAGCGTGTTTCATTTAGAACGCAGCAGCAAAATACAAATGTAATATCCGTCGTAAAAAAATATCTAATGGGATTACGTGCTAGAAAAAAAAAACACAGTAAACACACAACTAAATCCATATCAGATTCTAGAACTGCTGGAATAAATACAACACGTCTGATTTAGCAAGCCTTTTATTTATCAATGGCACAAAAATTAGAACTTCAGCTTCACTTGATAAAATTTTTAAAAAAGTCCTACCGATAATCGTTAAGTTTTGATCTTACGGTATGAACTTCTTATTTTCTGATCAGCTCAACGAATGTGAGGACGTCTAACAAAGACATTAGCAACTAACCTCAAAACCGCCATCTGTAGTTCCATTTTTGCAATCTCTACGTCTCTAAATAGACTTAGTATGGTTATGGCTGTCTGTTAAGAACTATGCGGTGGCCAATAATTATTTGCTTTACTCTATTCAAACCAAGTATAAATTCACGCTCATATAAGATCTATTAAATCGAAAATTTAAATAACCAAAAAAATCAATTAATATAAAATTACCAGGCATCTTCACAATTACACATCTGTACTTGTTACGTGTGAATGTAACACAATACAGGGATTACATCTTATAAACTTTCAACAAGGAATCAAATTTTCTCATAATAACGGTTATAACATCAGTGCTACTGGGTAAGTTCACTGAGTAAATACAAACGTAATTTTGGAACAGATATGGCTCTTTCTTTTACGGAATCCTTTATCCTTACATCCCTTACGTAAGTCACAAAGAATCCCTCTATTCTTCTGCAACCCCTGCCTAAATATAAAATTTCTTTGTCGCACTACAAATATCCGTTCCGTCCGTTCATACTTTTAATTGACATCTTCATCCTAATAGAGTAATTAATAACAATTACACGCCTTTCTTCGATTCTTATTCTTGGCGCTCATTTTTTGCGAACATATGTAAACAAATGCTCTCGTAAACTCTAAGTTTACTAGAGGTAAACATAACCGCCGTTAGAGAGATCTTAAAGTGGTACAAAGATGAATGGTGCAACATCCAATGTTGGAACTCATCTATCTTCAGTCTTGTGTTTGTGAAGCGGACCACACCGCTATTGTCAAGATGAGAAGGGCTGGGAGTACAAACTCACCCCGTTTATGGGGTATTGCGTGTAACTTAAGATTACGTGAGACTGGGGAAACTAAAAGCACACGGTAATGATTTTTAATTTCGTATTTGAACATAATAAACACATGTTTGCTCTTCATCTAGCTTCCAGAATTACACCGCAAACCGTAATTACTAAGAGATACCTACCCTTCCAATTTTAAATGTATGTATAATTTTGGTAACAAGAAAAGTTACTTGAGTAACATCTGAATTACGGTATACCACGATATATTTCCTATAGAGACTTATATTTAGTAAAACTTAATTAGAAACTGTTCCTGAAAGAAAGCTCTCCTTGAGAGTTTGCGTCAACATTTTTGGACCAAAATAATATGGTAGTTATAATTTATGCTAGATGCTAAACCAGTAATAAGTAATAGTAATTTATTTATGTTATTTACCTCTTAGATTTTTTTTCTTTATAAAAAATATCGTGTTTTATACATCCCAATTCCATAAAATTAATACCCCCTCCGTTCCAAGGTAAGTCTCCTTCCTGGTTATACATTTCATTAGATTCGAAATAAGTGTCCACTTTTTGGAATCTGACATAATTGACTAATAGAATACCTTTTGACAACTTTAGAAGTTCAAATATTGTATAGTGTGGACGTAAACTAAGAAAATCGTCAACAGTGGTCATTGCTTCCTCAATTAGCTGTTTTTTTTTGCTTAATAGCCGATGAGAGCATAATTTACCATTGCCTATATAGAGCAGTTTACAATCATTTCTTTGCTGCTTTCGAAATTCTTAAGAATACCTGAATAACACATTCTCTTTGTTATTTACAATTAGCTAACCTTAGATTTTTATGTCTCTGAGGATTTTTTGCCATTATTTTTGCAGGTGAAGGGTGAAATGATAGGGTACACTATTTGTAAATCTTACTTTTTGACTCTTTATAGGTATGTAACTCTTAAATTCACTAACCATCCATAGATTACTATATTTCGTTGCGAGGGGCCCTATTTGCATTTGTACATTTAAAAAATAGTTCTCTTTTAAGCTTAATCTAATAAAAACACTTATTTTGGAACGGAGGAATTACTAGTTATTATTTTTAAAAACTATTTCCCAATCCCATATTTTGTGTTTCTGTAAATGGAAATTTTCCTTATTTGTGAAACAAAATAATAGAGCTGTTCACTAATACACAGAGAAAAATGTATATTTAGGTTATATATAATTATATTAAGCTTAAATATAATTTATGGGTATATATGGGACAGTAACTTTTTATTTTTCAAATAAAAACTAAATTATACTTATTTCTCAAACATAATTTATTGTAAGGCAAACAATAATTTATGTTGAGAATAGCTATGCTTATTTGTTAATATAAAAGTAACATATGCTTACATTAAATACTCAACCTGCTAGATCCAAACAGAATTTATGTTTAGTGAAGAGGTAATTATATTTATTTCAAATATATTAATATTGTAATAATATTTGTTTTTGTTTATAATTAATAAATTTATAATTAAGAGTAATAAACAGTATACTCACTGTTATTAAATATTATATTCACTTTAAGACTTCCTTATTGTAGTTTTCAGTATTAATTATACTTACCATATATTATGTCATACTAACAATAAAAGCTTCTAAAGAGCGGGGGAATAAAAAATATACACACATTTATAGTACAGTATATATTTACTATTGCATTATAGATAAATATCTTAGAGACACAAAATGAATTTCACATTTTTTTAGAAATTCCGTTTTCCAGGGAGTGGTATCAAATGCTTTACTAAATCTTTGTCAAATAACAACAACTTGAAAGCTTCGTCATCAATACGATTTTATATAAAATATAGATACAATGCAAATATATAAACTATTCTATTAAACTATTTTCTATCAGTTTAACTAATAGCTTTACCTCATGCAAAGTAAATATACTTATTATCAAACAGGATTGATAATTACAGGGATTGTAATTTGCCGCAAACTATTTTTTTTTCAAGATGTCATGTAATAGTGACGTCATCCACTTTTTTTTTTAATTTCGCAGAAAAAAGTAGTGCTTTCTGCATAAATTGGTTAATAATATTATATACTTTTCACCCATATAAAAATACAAGATGTTCGTTAACAACATTGATTCAGCGTCCAAAGTGTAAGATTAACTTCTTCCGGATGAAGTTTATCTCAACAATCTCTGATGTAGAGTAGCTAATGGTAAGCAATTATCTGAATCATATTCAATATTGGGCTTTGCAACTAGCTCATCTTCAAATGCATTAGAGTCAGCGCGTGCTGGGAGCAAATGTTTCTACTTAGAGTACATGTTTATCACAAGAGCAAAACCCATATCTCGGAAGCCACTATTAATGTTAGAAATTGCGTTTTCCCATGTTGGTAGAAAACATCAGGATGTTCTTTTTCCTAGTATTTTATTAGTTCGTTTTGTTAGTGTACCGCATGTGCTCCAGAAACTGCTTTATTCGCAGTTAGATAGGCAACATAAGTAGATTCCATATTGTTCTGCTTTCTAAGAAATTATAATATCTAAATCTAATGATTTATTACCTGGCTTACTTCCTTCGTCTTTGGTCAAACGATTTCGTCTACCTAATTTTCTCGTGGATGTTTGAGTTTTAATATGATTCAACATACATTGAAATTTTCCTTTCTTGATCAGACCTAACACTTCAGCCATCATGGTCTCGTCTCAATTTGATTATAAACCGTTATTATTTTTATCCA
Source organism: Osmoderma eremita (assembly GCA_031763485.1). NCBI lineage: Eukaryota > Metazoa > Arthropoda > Insecta > Coleoptera > Scarabaeidae > Osmoderma > Osmoderma eremita. Next base: position 211,535 of record JARFOC010000665.1, on the reverse strand, counting down.
TATTTTGAGGAAAGGAAACAAAATAATGAACCGTGAGCCTTACTAATGAGTTTTACAGGAATGAAGGACAGGACCATATTTCTTATTATATTAAATAAATTTTGATTAAGCTATGTCAAAATGGTGCATTCAGTTCTGATCTGTTTGTATAACGAAACTACACGGTTCATAGATCGTAGTGCGTACATTAATAATAAACTTCAAAGGATTTACAATCACTTACTTACTGAAGTGATGATCGCTTTCACACTTCAACTTAACCTCTTGTATCACGATACCGAACCCCCTAGTTCTAAAAATGGCATTAATATGTAATTTAAACCGCTTGCTTTTCTTCTATTATTAATACACCATCGGTTTTATTATATGCTGGGCCTTATTACCGTGAGGTACCCTATATGAAAAACTAGGTTCTAAGGTTATTACAGTAGGATAGCAGCCTATGAAATGTCTTCCTTGTTCGTCTGCATGCACATATATGACCGCCTTCCAGAAAATCGAAAAACTATAAAAACTATGAACTCTTTTAAAATAAACTTAAAACATTATCTAGTTAGTAAATGCTGCTATGAAATCAGGAATTACTTCTAACTTGTGTGAACCTGTGAAGTATAGGATATCCTATGTATTTGAATGTATTTCAATGTATCTTTTGTATTTATTTTGACAATTCTCATACTATGTCTAATGGTCTATAACAGTATAAATAAACATTAAACATTGACCAGAACATATTCCGTTGCATTTTCAATACATGTCACAAACCCTACTTTTATAATATTCTACATAGGTTGAAAATTGTTTTGCTAATTACATATCCTGCAGCATATCAAACTCTCTATGTGTGATAATAGTAAATAAGCAAAAAGTGTTGATCCTTGTGTGATCTTGTAACTATGTGCAAAACCACAATTATAGGCTATTACAAATCGTGGTCATGTGGGTGTTTCTAGTATTTTCAATGTGTAATTAAATTGCACGAATTACATAAAATGTGAACTACCCTTTTTGTGCTAGAATTTAACTCTTAGCAGTCTATAGAGGTATAAGAATAACTATTTTTCAGATTAAATGAAATCAAAGAATACCAAACAATAAAAACATACGTTACATACCACTTTCGTATCAGGTACAAACTTACAGAATCATAAAGGAAGTCGGCCGTTTCGCTCTTAGTTAATTCTAATCGAGTTTGGTGAAAATGGGGTGACCTACGACTTTATTCCGGCCAAATTGTCCGGCGACATAACGGTCGAAATCTTCAACACATCTCACACACGTATATAAAACAACTTCGAGATAATCTCAAACTGACCGAGTACTGGTACAACTAGAAATAGTCCAACGGTCATCTCCGCAACCTGACAGATGAAGCTATTGTCCACTTCCCCCAATGTTACAAAGATCTAGGTGGGCTGCTGCAGCAACAAGCACCCAGCAGACTCCTAGGTCAGTTGTACCGATTCAACCGAATTCTTTATAAATAAAGAATTCGACCTGAATAAGCTATAGAAAAAATCATTCACGCTTCATATATCGAGCATGGGGTAAATCCCTGTAAATCGGATGCTGGTATACGTACGGTATAACAACGCCGGTGTAAGTTGACATATACAAACCTTTGTTTACTAATCACATTGGTTGTTTTTGTATTGTCATAAATAGAGAATACAAATGATTTACCAATGTACAATGCAACAAGAAAGAAACATTATTGCTTTAAGGTAGCTTTTCGTTTTATTCAGTAAAATAAAGAATATGTTATTATTGTCGAAAAAAACGCAGGTAAAAAACGTAACGTTACTTGGATTTATTTATATATTTTAAATTTTACAGAATTATAATAGTGCAACTATTGTACAGTCTAAGTATAGCTAGTCTAAGATAGCTAGTGTTTTAAAGATGTCTATTAATTCAAAACGCCGGGAATATATGTATTATATAACTTTCTATAACTATAACTAGATGGCTATTACTATCGGATATGCTTTTAAACAAAAATTAAAGCTGATATTATCGACTTTATTTATAGACATCTGCATCTCTGCTATTTCTTTCGTAAAGATTTTTTTTGCAAGTTTAAAATTTTTAAGATATCTTAAACCATCTGAATCTAATCATTCTATTGCCTCAGTCAGTATTAATCAATGGCTTCAAAGTAATTTTAATTAGAATTATCCGATAAGGTATATAAGTTTTATGTTACAATAAACTATCACGTCCTATAATACCTACTCTAAATTTGATATCATTATCGATCAGACTATTTTTTACCCGTCAAATGCTTTATTTTGTAAAACTAGCGAAACTATTGGTAGGGCAAATGAACAATGATGAAAGGAGGCGATTCATTTGTCATCCAGCTTACGATACGTTGACAAGAGCTTGTGTAACGTACACAAAAATTGCTAAATATTGGCAGATAATCGTCCAAATTCACGCCTGTCAATCTCAGGTTAAATAACGTGCCAGCTGTTCTCCTCTAATGTTTCAATTTTCTTCAAACACATCGGCAATATAATAGATCGCTTCGGCAGAACAAAACTGTTGTATTATATGGTGGTGTATTTATACCGTCATACAAGATGCGTGCGTAATATGCTAAAATTAACTATGCAGTATTTTTAAATTACATTTTTTGTACTTCTATAGACTAAGCTAACATTGTGTTATAGTATGAATAAAAAACAACTTTCATATACACAGTAAACAGGTATACATACATAAGTACGTACATTCTTCACCACAAAAGTTAATAATTAATTACTTAAAAATATACTTCAGTTTAGTTCGTTTAACTTCAAAGCCGTTGTTTTGTGTAATATCAACCTATTTGTTATTAATACTTCAAAGCCGTTTCTCTTAGGACTTTCACTAATTTGTTTTTCAAGTTGGGAATCCTTCAAAACATAACAGTCAAAATTTGGGTTCATTACTATCGTATGGACGCTTTTGATTTGAGTTTTTTTGGCTTGTTTTCAAACATGGAGAAGTTAAGTACCCAGTATGATCAGTTCTTATTTTGAAACAACAGGGGAAATGAATCAATCTGCATCGATTGCAACAATGAAACAATGGACAGCCGAATTTAAATATTGGCGTAACAGTGTATTTGATGGACAACGCAGTGGATACCCAAAAACACTTCATGGTATGATGCTAGATGAAATTAAACAAAATGGCGGAAACTCTACATATCTCACACGGGTCAGTGGTTTCAGCGGTTGGTGGAACCTGAGGGTGGCACCACTGCTTCAAAGAAGGCCAAGACCATACACTAACTCGGCTGAAAAGGTTATCGCTACTGTGTTTTGGGACTGCAGTGAATTCTTCTTATTGAGCATCCTGCAAAAGCTAAAACGATAACAGGAGAATATTATGCATCTCCTTCGGATCAACTACACGATGCAATAAACGCAAAAGGCCCCACTTAAAAAAGAAGTGTTTTTTCTTTGGGAAACCGCAAAACGAATTTATGAACTACATTTCGATATGCTTCCGCATCCAGATACATTTAGGTAGGTTTATCCCTTCGGATTTTTTCTCTTTCCCAACATGAAGACCTGGCTTTATGGCAAGATATTTTTGTCGAATGAGGAGATCATCACTGAACTTAACGCATACTACGAAAAGTTTCACAAAGCATTCTTTTCTGAAGAAATGAAAGGACTTGAATATCGGTGGACTAAACGTACAAAATACGAACACGTTGAAGAATAAAACAAACAACAACAAACAACAAAAAGTTTCTGTTTTCTTGTCTAGTCTCACTAATTACTAATCCTCCTTCACTGTAACAATTTTTAGGTCACGATGGATCATCTGGTTGGAAATATACCATGGCGCATTCACAATCATTCGTAGGACCTTAGACTGGTATCTTTGAAGAATCTCAATGTTAGAATTACTAACCGTACCCCATAGCTCACTTCTATAAGTCCACGTTGATACAAGAGAAGTTTGTTTTCCACAGACAGCTCTGATGAACAACCAATCAACCAATGCATTTTCCAGAGTTTTAAACCAAGTCCATATATGCCGAGGTGTATTCCAAGATACTTGGTTTCTTCTGTCTGGTGCAGCTGTATGTTGTTTCAAGTGACTCGTGGGCAAGTCTGTCTGCTCATACTGAAGGTACGTGATTGGATTTGGCTTCATTGACTTTGATACGCCATCTCTTTAACCATTGTTCGAGTTTGTGCATGTGTGTTTGCATGTGGCATGAAGCCATGGTCTGCTTAGTATGGGGCGTTAATATAGTCGTACCATCGGCAAAAGTTGCCATCATCGTGAGCCTTGTTAATGGTATGTCCGCTGTGTAAATCAGATGTAATACTGGTCCTAATACGCTCCCTTGAGGAACTCCGGAGTTGATCGGGAATAGGGGTAAGTATTTTTCTTGATAATTTACAAGGAAGTGTCTATTCGAAAGATATGATTTTAGTTCTTCATAGTAGCCTTGTGGTGGTTTTCCTTTGATTTTATAAAGCAGGCCAACGTGCCACACCTTATCAAACGCCATGAAACATTTAAGAAGGCCGCTGAGTAATAGCGTTTAGCTTCGAGGTCTGTGTTGATTTTATGTACTTTTCTGTGTACCTGTTCGGTTGTGGAATGCTGCTGCCTAGAACCGGATTGGTGGTCTGGAATTATGTTTCCATTTAACAGTAAGACTGTCATTCTCTTCAGGAATAATTTTTCGAGGACCTTCGAAAGGACGGGCAGAAGGCGGATTGGTCGATGGGATTTTACTTCTTCTAGACGTTTTCCCGGTTTCAGTATAACTATAATTTGGCCAACTTTCCATTGGGCCGGAAAGCATCTTAGCCTTATTATGGCATTGAATAACACAGTAACAAATTTCATACTTTTCTTGTTCGTTCTTTCAACGCTCTCCATGTGATGAGGTCGTAACCAGGAGCTTTCTTGAGAATAGTTGAATTTACCTCGGCAAGTTTAAACTTGGTGATTGGTAGGCTCATTTGATAAGGTGTCTCTAATAATTGGTGAATATCGTCCTCTTCTGCGGGAATCTCGATTGGAAAAGGTGTGAACACATCTACAAGATGGTCGGCAAATGCAGTTACATTATCCTGATTACTGGTTGCCCATTCTCCATCAGGTTTGCGAATAGGCCGATCTACATTTTGTTGTTGCTTCAACTTTCTGGCGCTTTCCAGAGCGAGTAATCAGTTGCTGTTGTGGGGTTGAGGTTAATGTATTGGAGAAGATTTTTTTAGATAGTGTATATGCTTTGAAAATTTAGAAAATTGGCAAAAAAAAATGGAAATTTTTCAGAAAATCAATACTAACTGGGATGTGTGCCCCTTTATAAGCGAAAATTTTAATCTTTTTGTATCTATTTTATCGAAGTATAACATAATTTTTGATAAATAAGGTGTTAGTATATGATCGAATAAAAGACACCGGAATAATGAAGAAAAGCTTTAATTAAGAAAAAATAAATTACTTAAAAATTATTGGCTTTCGCATAAAGTAGTTATAGACCAATCTATTGCAAATGAGGTCTGCACGTCCTCAAAGATTTATGTTTAAATACCAGTACAAGTCTTGTATATACGCATACAAGATTACTAGAATACTCGATAACATTTGTCAAATACCTTGCATACTTTATGCAGAAATTTAGCGCAAGTGTAACCTGTTTGGGACCTGATATTGGTTCACCAGTTCTCCTTAGGGTGCATAAATTTTTACAAGGATAAACGCTGCGCACACGTATCGTTGTAGAATTAGGTTACACTCTCGTTCATTCACAAAGCCCAATGAATTAACGTAATGTTTAACAGTAAATGCGGTGGCTAATTTATGAATGAATTTAATTGCCGCCGTATTTATACAATGAGCCGACCTCCTTGTTTTAAATTATAACTCCTGACTTTAAATAAGAGAAAAAAAACTTGTCGTAGATGTGCTGAGATGGTAGCTGTGATTTAAAGCGTCAGTAAGATATTTGCAGAGTTTATTACGTTCATAATTGCTTTTTATGCACCGCGTAATCAGATGAATTGTGTGTATCTCGCTGATGGCGTTTCATACACGTATAAACTAATAAAGCGGCTGGTAATGTCATAATACAGTTTTAGAATGCATAAAGTGTAATTTTATAGTTTCTTTAATACGAAAGCATATATATGCGCATCGGTTTCGAGGCTTTGGTTTTAATGGAATGTTACGTTGTTAAAATGCACCTACACGCACATTAAAACCTTTAGTTAATGCGGTTTTAAGGTATGGATTTCTATGGTCATCTTTCTTTACATTTGGCCATAAATTTGCTTAAAAAATCCTAGGAAGCGAAGACAATAATTTCCTGTGTTTTCGCTAGCGTACAGTTTAGATTGCATTTAATGATTTGCATCCCAATATGAATAGAGAATTTATCTCCTGACATTTGTGCATATTATAATTTTGTTAATATATTATAGGCAAACGATATTTTGACTGCCCTTCAATGTACATTTATAATAGGGATACCATATTTTCTCGAGAACCCGTCGGGACATTGTAATAGGGGCTGTTTTTCTATAAATGAACCATCTCAATTGGTGTCTCAACAATTATTATCCTTTTTATCTTTAAACGCCTTCTGATTTCTTCATTTCTTATTTTATGTAGCTTTGTTACACTCTCTATTTTTTTTAATATTGTCATTTCGCAGGTCTGTATTTTATTCTTCAGTTTTTTTTGTTAAAGTCTATGATTCCGAGGAGTACATAAGTGTAGCTGCTATTATTGACTCATATACCTTAATCTTTGTTCTTTTAGGTATTTCTTTTTTTGTAGAAGCAGGTGTTATATAATGCTCTGTAGATTTTAATAGTATTTGTTATTCCATTATTAATTTCTCTTTCTAGGCTACCTTTTCCTTCAAACATGGATCCAAGGTATTTAATAAATTGAGTTTCTTGTAGCACTTCATTTCCTTCTTCTATGACTATACTTAGCTCCTCCTTGTCGTTTGCAATTAAAATTAAATCGTCTGCGTACAGGAGTTCGTTGACTGATATGGGTGTTAGCTTTCTATACCCAATAAAGAAATTTTTATATCTACTCTTTGCCTTGCGTGCTTATGTATACCTCCTTAAAATACAAAATAGGGTACGGTGGCTTAAAATAGTAAAAATAAAAAATACCCTTACCACCTCGATGAGTGAAGAAC
>JARFOC010000665.1:130507-190508 GCA_031763485.1 Osmoderma eremita | reverse complement strand
CGCTCTTCCGATCTTTATATATTATATATTCTATATTATATAATTAGTAAAAGAAATTTCATTGACTTGTGCAACGCTATATCCAAGTTCCACTGTATACGCGTGCAGATGCATCTGTATCGCGCTGACTATACTAGTATAACGGAGGTAAGGACCTGCATTCATCTATATGTCAAGGTCTTGCTGCGGAGCCCTTTGCACAGGCATAGGGCTGAATACTCCGAGAGGTCGCCAGGTTCCGAGATACCGGGCGACCTCTCGGAGTATTCAGCCCTACATCTGCGCAGAGGGCTCCGCAGTCATGGACATCCTTTCCCTCTTGCTCGTGGGAGCTGTATGCACCGAGTCAAGAACTACATACTAGAACGGAGGGAGCAGGAGAAGAAGTCGAACACCTCTCCTTCTGCAACTCCGGAACAACAAATAACAGCCTTGGAGGCTATGGCCAGACAAAACAGTTACATCACGAAACCAGCACCGGACTTTCAAGCCTGGGAGGTTTACTTTCAGGGCTCCTAGTAGACTTGATGGCAGATAAGATAAATGTGATCAGGTGAACCTCCAGCATAGCCAGACAGCCCCTGTAATCCCTGCTATGGCAATGGAGAATTTCGACTTTGCCCTTATTCAAGAACCCTGGGTAAACAGGGTCAAATTGATGGGTCTGAGTAGCATCGGTTGTGAATTGGTTTACAGCAGAACCTCTGACACACCCAGAACATCTATATTACAAATAGCCTGAGAATACTGCCGTCGACAATTTTCTGTTGCAAAGACTTAATCGCAGTCAGAATAAGGTTAGGGAACAAGGATATATCGAGGGACTTTATTGTCGGATCGGCATATGTACGGTATGATAACCCTGGCCGACCTCAGAGCAAACGGATCACAACTCATTATCAGCTGCGATGCCAACGCACATCACGTTACCTGGGGAAACACAAACGCCAACCCAAGAGGTGAGTCTTTACTACAATTTATTATGGCAAACAATAGGGGAGCTTCCAATTTTTTATCAATAATATCATTTTGTTCTGTCTAAAAAGAATATTCCCAGGTATTACTCCTTAAAAACCAATAATAACTTTAAAAAAAAATGATTAAACTTTCCCGCGTTTCGAAAGTATTCTAAACAATCTCTAAAGCGCGCCGAGCCGGCTGACGTCATAGAGTATGGTTATCATGAAAAACTACAGGAAGAAACAAAGGACTTTAAAAGCTTGCCATTGAAGCGTAGTATCATGCAAATTGAAAATGGATTTGTTTGGGCTCACCTGATTATGCATTTTGTTCTTCACAGTGTCTTCAAAAGTACTGTAAGTTACGAAATATGCATTATTTTCAAAAAGTAACATTTGTCTTATTGACCTTTATTACCATGATCCGACAATTTCCGTAACTAGTGTTTTTTGTTTTATACACCGGCAACTAGATAAATTTTTCCAATTTAAGGAATTTTTGATATTTCAACTCGAAGACCATTTTTCTCGATTATTTTTTAAACATAACATATTGAACATTTTATACCGTTGAAAACGAAACAAAAGGTACTACCAAAATCAATAATTAAAAATATAGGTTGTCATTAAAAAAACGACATGAAATAAAAATATTTTCATTTACTTCATATCATTACATATACAAATTTAAAGACTCGTCACTGTAACAGCTATGTAAAGATGTACAGCTATGTTGTTATCTGCCTTTCTCGGTTGAAGTTGTTTGTTACTTATGTATATGCACCGGATTTCTTTATGGTGTCTCTAAAATCGGAAATGCTGCTTAGTTACAAATTAGATCGTGCAACTACTTCGGAATTTTTCACCCGTTCTAAATCAACTTTACTGAATAAACGTCACATTTGTAGTGGATTTAATTAACGTTAATTATAGTTATGTACCTCCTGCACTATGCCCATACTTTATATGTAACTGTAACAAGTCACGAGCAAATCGACTGGACCCGTTCGGTTCGTAGGCGGGCTGAGAGCGCAACCCGGGAGACACCTGTAATGCAAAAAAATATTCGCCTGAGTTAATGGCTTCAAATCGACATTCTTGCAATAACGAGTGCGCAATTAATACGCGTTCATTTGTTCTTGGCGAAGTTAGCAATTAAAAAGCGCTAAAAAAGGGCCTACGGGTTGATTTAGTTCCCGATAGTAACGGTGGTAGCCGACACCGCATGCGATAGCAGCTGGCAAAACGATGTTTTTCTTATTTTGATACCGTTTTTCATATGTACATGCATGTGTGCATTGAAATTTATAGGAACAGTAAACCAGTTCAAAGAAGGCTCTAACTCAATAAATCCGTCTATATTGTCTTATTGTGGAATTTATTTTTCCGCTCTTCCATATGTGCTGCTTAATAAAATAAGCATAATTAAAACTATTCTCTAACCTATGTATATTGCAAACATATGAATAGGAAGTTTTAGGAAGACGTAGAAATACTTCATATATGCCAGCTTGACAAAATGCACATGTCAGTTTGAAACGAAATCCGAATCTTATCACGTGATAGTTCCTCAAAAAGCCCAGCGTCAGTGTGTAGGTAAATCGGTAATTTGGTGTTTGTGCCAGCTGTACAAAGTTGACATTATGTTACTACTAGCTAACTTGATCTTGTGGGCGGACGAAGCAATCTTTAGTGTAGGTGTGGTAAAAGCCATAATTAAAACCATGAAGATCATAGTATTAGGACCAACAGTTACTAAAGTGGAACCCAAGGGGGCAACCACTGTAGCCAACATCGACGACATGTCCTTGAGTATTGTAGAGACGTTAGACCTTAAACTTTTTATGGACCGACACATGTCACCCGCAGTGTTCTGCGGAAAAGGTGGGAGTAACAACATGCTAAGGGTAATCCAGATAAACCTTCAGCATAATAAGGCGGCCTTCGGCTCTTTACCAAGGCTGCTAACCACGGTCACCATCAACGTGGCACTGATACAAGAACCTTGGGCAACTGGGGAGTGTGCATTGGGGTTTGGCGAAGCCAGGGGTAATGTAACAAGAAAACAGGTAATTGACAAGCCCCTGAGCTCCATGTACATCAGTATGGAAGTCACGAAGTGGTATGTGTCGCAGGAACCATCTCACTTGAATCATAGCTATATCATCCTGGAAATCGTATCTGTAGAGAAAATGGTGGAGATGTACAGAAGCGAGAGGCTAATTGGCTGGTGTACAAAAAGGAGCAGGTCATCAACTTGAGAGAGGTCAAACCTGAATATAGGAAATAGTGTCGGAGCTGTTTCAGGGAGGTATTATAACCAGATATCAGACAAGGTATCTTGATGCGAGAGAAAACACCAGGGAAGTTGGTACGATGAACTATCTGAACTGAGACGGAAACCCCGCAAGCTGTTTAACAGGGTGAAAACAACAAAAGACTGGGTGGAATATAACAAAACACTCACTCTTTATTACTAAGCTCTGAGGAGACCTAAAGGAGAGTAATGGCAGAAGTTTCGTGCAGACATTGAAACTACAACAGGAGCGGCAAGATTCATAGGTTTATGACAAAAAATTCTGAGAACTATGGATTCAGATTCTAAACTCTAATCACTTTCAGAATAGTCTCTTAATAACTTCTTAACTAGAATATCATTATTACCATCACTTTTATTCTGTATAACAATTAAGGCAGACATACTCTTGAATAAAAATATATGTAGAGCAATGATTTTATTTATTTTATTTTTTTTTTCCCTTTTTTTTGCTTATTTAAACCATCTTTTCTACCACTATCCTGCATTTGCTGTTACTACTGCCACAAAATCACTTATTCGATCAATATCTCCGTTGCGGAATATGGACAATATAAATAAAGAATGTACACACTTTTATTAACTTAAGAACAAATTAAAATTTTAATACATTATCTTATCGATTAACCACTGAAGATAATCGGGAAATTATCAATTTTACTTGTAATTATTAATGAATTAGGACATAAAACCAAACCACAAAGATTATGTAAAAGCGAATTTGTTCTACCTTCGTAAAACAAAAGCAATGTATAATAACTGGTGGTTTATTTCATAACAATAACTAGTTCCTACTGCATACTTTTGCCTTTTTCTATAATTTCATCTGAAATAGAAAATTCATATAATGGTAATGTTTCTTTATTTCGAAAAAGAATAACACGTACTTATATTGCCATAATAATCGTAAGTTAAATTCAAAGAAAAACGGTATATTACGCATCGCCTTAGTGGTATTTAAATAATTACCGTTTCATTTGTGTGATGTTCCTCCAGGTTTCCTTTACTGAGTGTTTATACGAATATATTTATTTTCATCGTTATTATTACGTTACCCGTATATTGTATATCCAGTGTTTCTTGTACAGCCACTTACTAGTTAAGGTTATCAAAGCACTTAACCAAAATAAAATTACTTATTCATGCTGATCTATATATCTTCTTGCATTTTTACCCTAAAATAACATACTAATTTTACTTGCCAATGCATGTTAGTAACATAATAGAGGATTATTTCTCAATTATTTATCATATAATAATAAATAAAAAAAGCTATGACTATTGAGGAATAGAGCCAATCACGTATGTAGGCAAGAAAAAAGAAATAAATGAATTGGAAAGTTAAAACCAGTGGAGAAACCAGGAACTTTTACTAGTCTTCAAAGAAGTCCAGAGAGGCTCAACAGAAACCAACGCCGTACGCCATATAACGAAAAAAGCATGGAGACATAGTAAAAGAGGTCGAGGAGGACCTAATTAGCCGTGTATTTTAAACCCCTAAATATTAGAATTTATGGGGAAGAGGTTAAGGATTTGAAGGCAGTAAATAATAATGAACATGAAGCAGTGCAGTAGCTATCAGATCAAGAGATAGAAGAAGAATTCAGAAAATTACGTAGGAGGAAAACTACAATGAATGAGCGCGTTGATAAGTCAAATTTTGCAAGAGGAGCGAATGATACCGCAATGGAATAAGGTGCTATATGTCCTGTCTCAAAAAAGACGACAAAACTAATTGCAAAAATTATAGACGCATATCGCTGCTCGATATAACCTACAAAGTACCGACAAGAATCATTAGAAATTATTAGTCTCTTTCATGGTACCTTAACAAGAGATCATCAAGGAGGATTTAGGAATGGCAGATCAACTGTAGACCAGGTTTATAGACTGAGGATGGTAGAAGTTATGAACAAAACTTATGTCTCTGCATCCGGCTCATAGATTTCTAGAAGGTTTATGACTCGCTAGAAAGAACCGAACCATACTAAGCGATGAAAAACTGAAGATCCCGAAGAAAATGACATGAATTACCGTGGCAGGGGCACAAAACACCGAAGTAGTGGCAGATGGAAGAGTATTCCAAAGTTTTGTAAAAACAGAGTTAGACAAGGGCGAAATACATCTGCTTATTCTGGTTAATTAAACATACACTCAATAGATCACTAGATGGGTGAAAAGAGTCCAGTAAGTTTATTGAAGTCGTGTTACAAGACTTGAAAGAAATAGTACGCCTGATTATCCAATTACAGGATAGTAATATAACTGTAGAAATATATGTGAATATCTCTCTGTATTCTATTACATAAATATATAACCAATCACAAAAAAATAATCATGGCCTTCATTTAAACGGGTCTCGACAAACGCTATTGGGGCTCCACATCATTTGCGTAATCGAAGTTTTCCTTATTGCGTTCCAGTATTACGAGCAGCTACAATCAAATCATGGCAATTCTGCTAGAAGAGCCAATGAGTCGATGCAGTTATTGAGTAGATGTGATACAAGGTTGAACGAGCTCTTTCTCTTCTAGCTATGGTGTAGTTTGTACTGTTCGACAATCATCGTATTTATAATTTAAGATTTTTTGAAGCGCTTTTGTACTCTCTCCATGACCACTTGCTGATATCCGTATATAGGATACCAAATAACTGCACCACAAGGCAATAGAGTGCTTAAAGAAAACGATAAAATCAAGAGAAATCTCTGGAACAGCAGAAATAAAGAAAAATATGAGACAGTAATAAAACCGATGGCTGTATATGGGTATGAAACCTGTTTAGGAGGAAAATTAGGGAGATAAAAGCTGAGGATGGAATGTGGAGAAAGAAAACGAATAGGGATATAAAAGAATTATACAGGCACAGCAGTATATTGAAACATATCTAGGCACAAAGACTAATGTGGCAGGGACACATTGGAGGAATTCCGGAGCACATGTGGTGTGACTGAAGAATAAGTGTCTAGATGTGGTAATAACAAATATAAGTACTCTGAGAAACTAGTTGGAGGAGCGCAATCAGATGAGAGTAATTGTTAGAAAGGTTGACGAATTGCCATATTTAGTGTTTGTAAACGGCAGAACCAAATCACATGCTTTAGCGCAATGAATGCCTTCCTATTCCAAATAGTTTAACAATATTTTCACATATTATCCTATTCCATGATTGAATCATTTACAGTAGCCAGCCGTTTTGTGGTTTTCGCAAATCTAGTCATATTTCTTTATCTATATTGTTCTCCTTATTTGTACTTTGTAATACCTATGCCTTTTCTAAATACTATTGTTTTATTTTGATCATCAATATCACTAATTGCCGTAAACCATTGGCTACTAGTGTTTATATGTATAATAAAAAGATTTTAGGTAAACTAAGTTGCCCTGAATTTACAATAATATAGTCTGCTGGAACAAATAAAAAAATAATCTTTGCTCATTTTCATTGGTTTTTCGTTTGATTGTTACTATAAATAACGTTTGTGGTGTAAAAATTGTGATTAACAAATCTACACGACCCATCAATCACTCAACCAATTAATCTGGAGACGATACAATAATGTCAACATTTCATATGTATGTATGCACATAACAAATCTAAAATGAAATATTCATGTGAAAAGTTAAACATGCTTTATATTAATCATGTTATTATTCTTATAATATATTCATTTCTCGTAGTTCACTATGACTATGCAAATTTGCTTAATAATACTGATTACACTTGCAATTAATGATTTGATTTATAGTTTATAATAAACGAGTGCTATTATATGTAGAAACCACAATGAATGCGTATTCGCGCCATTTCTACCATTGGTAAAAGATGAAATTTACTGTTACTACATATGTACTAGTGTTTCTATGTATATGTGTATATATAGCATAAAGAAATAAAACGTGTCCAACTTCTGTTTCTTTTTAGTTGTTATACCCGTATATAACTTTCCTATCTTTTTTCAAACTAGCGTAAACAAGAGGCACTATGAAAAATACATATATAATACGCAGTTAGCTGCACATATTCTTGAGATCAATTAATGAAACTTACCTTGGTATGATCAAGGTTCGACTGACATTGAATCCACGTGGACTAGAGAACACCCGCTACGGTGACATTTTAACACTTGTGCCTTGTCAACACACATACACGCTTACTAGCACAGAAGAATATTTAATTAGTGCTGTATAAATAGCCAAGACGCGTCATTAATGTGTTGATCTTTTACCATTGTTTGCATATGAATTTTTGGCCATTCTATAGTTTTAAAAACGACTCCGACTTTGCGGTTTGCGCCTTTGCAGTTTTTCCCTGATTCTCTCATATATTCGGCAAGCATAAAGTTAATGATTTCTATGATTAAATAAAAACAAGAACATTTGTTAACTATTTTTCTTATAAATATAAATTAAAATTGCCAAGAATATATTTTAAATAAAATATGCAAACCAGAAAAGGATGTAAAACATCTACCCTTAATTTAGCTTTGTTTTAATTTAAAATATTCTACAAGGTATGTCCGGTTACTAAAGTACGTTTGCGCGCCACACCGCCTACGTCGCTCCGATCATGTTGAAACTTGCACGCATTTTAGATGTGCATATGTACTGCATGGGGGGCTATTGTGATTGCCTTAAGTTCAGTACGACGTGTGCAGTGACAGCCGCACAATGTCAGTTCCAATCGAAACATATTCCAAGTTTAAAGTGAGAGCGAGAAACATCAAAAACGAAAACGCATGGGTCTAGACCTGGCTTTTTCTGATTTTGATTTGTTTGGGCCAGTGAAAGCATCCGAGCTCAGCAACTTCGCAAAAACTCAAAGTTCAGCAGTCTTCAGAAAAGACAATGGCAACTGTGTTCTGGAATATGCAAAGCATTTTTCTCATAGAGATTTTATCATCGAAAGCGACCATCAACAGCGATATTTATTGTCAAATTCTGGAAAAAAACTACACAAGACCATTAGGCGGAAAAGAGGAAGAAGCTTGACTAAAGGAACCAGGTTGTTGCATGACAATGCAAGATGGCACACCTCAAATCAGACGAAGGCCTGGCTTCAGAAACACAATTGAGAAGTTATTGTCCATCCGCGGCATAGTCCAGACCTGGCTTCCTCTGATTTTCATTTGTTTGGGCCGGTGAAAGCTCATTTATCGGACAAAAGGTTTGAAGACGACAACGAAGTTTAAGAGGAAGTACGGCAGTATTTTATAAATTTGGATCTCACCTTTTACGAAGAGGATTTACAGAAGCTTGTACCTCGCTGGGAGTGCTTTAACATTGGCCGCGGTTATGTTGAAAAGTAGCTGACGGTTCACGCTTTTACTTGGTGCATGTTTGATTTCTATAAATAAAATAGTCTGTGTGTAGTTCTAGTCTGTAGTAGCTTAGTAACCGAACATGCCTCGTAATTTGTTTTCTAAATAACTACTTTTCTTCGGTGTTCTTTAGGTTTAATTCATTGCCTTTATTCGCAATAAGCCAAAAAACAGTGTAGCTTTTGAGAATAACTACGTTTAACTATTAAATTTTTTTTTGTACCTAATAAACCTGGAGTGTTCAAAATCAGGCAACAGTAATATCTTGGAAAAAAGGTATGTTGTAAAACAAATATCCTGTGACATAAAGTAGCATATTTATTTTGTTGTTATTTGTGTGGTTTACTAACTACTATTCATTAGTATTCATTTATTGTAAGAGTAAAGTTACAAATAAATTCATTAACGAAAGGTGCTGCTTTATTAATATATTCACATGGTATATATTTATGTATGTATGTAGTCATTAGTATGTACGACTAGTCAATACTTCATATCAACTTTAGGATGCGAATCATTGCATGCGGGATGCTAGAAGCAACAACTAAAAAAATAGAATTCAAATCAGAAAAAGAATTTTAAAATATCATCAATCGTAAGGCAGCTTATATCTATAACCTACCTACATTTTCCCCTTATTTAAATATTAACAGTAAAAGCACTATTACTATGGACACCAACAATTTCTTCGTCGGTTAAAGAAAGTAAAAATATTACTTGGACATGAGTCGACCAAATTTCTCTAAATTTATGCCTATTATATGCTGCATATACCATTAACCACTACCCAAGGAACTTCTGGTAAGGTATTTTTAATTTTGATTCTTTATTTTAATTCCGTTAGCATACATCTATAAAATATAAAGGAGATTGCACCAATTATAGGGGAATAACTTTATGACACGAAAGGGAAAAGCACACAAACCCTGATTTTCATCATAAGATCATAACACGAGCTGGAAAAATTAACTAATAAATATAAGAAGATGCAGCTCTGTTTTGTATATCTACAAAGGACATTTGATAGAGGTAAGAGAGAAGATATGTGGAAAATATTAGAGAAAAGGAAGCTAAGCATTACTATTCTGAGTGACCTTAGATTAACCAATAATGGAAGCAAAGGAGAAAATGAAAAACCTGTCAAAGTGGAATTGGAGAATGGTGGAGGTACAATAACTGAATTAAGGTTTGCCGGTGATATAGTTTTATTAGGTGAAACAGAAAAAACTATGATATAATCTCGAGGTATTAGTTTATAATTTAAGCAGATAAATATGAAATTCAATATCAAGAACTACGATCGAAAGTGCCCATAAATAAAACGCAATGTGATGATATGTCGACAACAAACAGGTTAAAATCTTTAAATACTTGGAATTGGTAACTGAAGCAGGGAAGATGCTTAATAGCATGAACTCGACATTTTTGGGAAGGCAAGAGATACCAAAAAGCATAACGGCCCAAGTTGTTACGAAAGTTGTGAGTTCGACAGTAGTGACACCAATAGAGACTAATGAAATTCTAAAGAAACGAATAAATGCTGTGGAAATGAGATTCCTGTGGAGGATATAAAGAAAGACGAGAAGAGATATGATAAGAAATGAAACATTTAAAGACAGAGCCGATAACAGAAAAAAAATTGGAGAACCATCTAACATGCTTTGGGCATATGTCGAATGACAAACGAAAGACAAAAATGTTAGGAGAGAAGAAGAGCGGAAGACCAAGGAAGATCAATCAAGGATACAATGGGATGTAGGGGGATATGGGGAAAAGTTAAGGCCCAATCCACAATCCACAGGAATGGTACGGGACAGAAAGTTATGGAAAGAAAATAAGTTAACCCCAAACGCTCTCACACTTAACGGTAAAGGAACAATGGGATTAAGAAGAAGAAATTACGAGGGATGTCCGGTTACTAAGGTACATTTGTGAATTACACACAGGCTACTTTATTTATAAAAAATCAAACACACACTAAGTAAAAGCGTGATGCTGCTATTCAACATAATCGCCACCAATGTTAAGGCACTTATCCCAGTGAGGCACAAGCTTCTGTAAACCCTCTTCGTAAAAGGTGAGATCCAAATTTATAAAATACTGCCGTACTTCCTCTTAAACTTGGTCGTCGTCTTCAAACCTTTTACCCGACAAATGAGCTTCCACCGGCCCAAACAAATGAAAATCAGAGACAGCCAGGTCTGGACTATAACCCAATTGTGTTTCTGAAGCCAGGCCTTCGTCTGATTTGAGATGTGCGGTCTTATATTGTCATGCAACAACCTCATTCCTTTCGTCAACCTTCCTCCTCTATTCTACCTAATGGCCTTGTGTAGTTTTTCCAGAATTTGACAATAAATTGATTGCCGCTTGGTAAAATCTGTGGTGGTAAAAACACTATGAACAAAACGCCTTGCATATCCCAGAACACAGTTGCCATTGTCTTTCTTGTAGACTGCTGAACTTTGTATTTTTCGGTCTTGATGAGCTCGGATGCTTCCACGCCATCGAGTTTTTTTTAATTCGATGGTATGGTGGTGTACCCACGTTTCGTCTGATGTAAGTAAAGACTCCAGAATCAGATTTGCCGCCGCCATTCGTTGCATTTTGTGTTGGTGAGTGAACAGTTTTGGTACCCATCTCGCGGACACTTTTCGATAGTCTAGTTCAGATTTCACTAACAGAGCTTTTAGGAATGATGTCAGTAGAGCAATTCCCCGTATTTTCAACCGTCGAACTTCTCGAATCAGCGTATCGACCCTTAGTTGATTCTCATCCGTTTTCGTTGTTGATGGTTTTTTTTTCGCACACCTTCGGAATCATCGTTCAGCGCTGTGCGTCCACTTTTGAACTGTTTACACCAAACACTAACTTATTTTCGACTCATAGCTCCTTCTCCGTAAGTCTTCAGTATTTTTTTATGAGTTTCGGTAGATGTTTCATTATTTGCATGCAAAAAACGAATTACCGTTTGCACTTCAAACTTGGAGTATGTTTCGTTCGGAACTGACATTGTGCGGCTGTCACTGCACACATTGTACTGAACCTAAGGCAATGACAATATGTACCTATGCAGTACATATACACATCTAAAATCCAAGTTTGAACCTGATCGGAGCAATGTAGGCGGTGTGTCGCGCAAACGCAACGAACATCCAACATTACCCATCACACCTTACCGTAAGTCACTACAAATTTAAAGCAAAACATATCTCACCTAAGATTTCATACAATGCGAAACACGTAAATACAAATATGTAAAAATGTTCTTAAGAAGCGCTCTTAGTTCCAAAATATTTGGAGATTAATATGGCTTAAAGAGCTACTACACTGAAACAAGAAGATGCGTTGAATTAACCCATAAACTTATTAAAAGATTGGCAATTAGAATTATTTCTGTTTCTAAAGATAAATCAATCTAATCTAAACGTTGATTTAACAAGTGCGATATTATTACATAAACCAAAATTTGTCGACAAAGGTGTTTAGTTAATTTAACAAAAGAATACGTTTGATTGTGATATGCGCTGCTTCACCTGCCATGATTTAGATATATTTTGTACAGTATTTATATCACCACTCGAAGCAGAAGCCTGATGTGAAAGGAATAAAATCAAAACGAAATTTCCTTTCAACAATTTCATTTTAGTTCAGCCAACAACCAAATTTGTTTGATTGAAACATGTTGTTTGGTTATGTTATTGTTCAACAATTTTAGCTTGTTATTCCAACAAAATAATATTCCACCAAAGTTCTTGGTTCTTTAAATCTTGCACTCTTGTTATGATAACAGCATTTTCCGTAAATCGTATCAATAGAAATTTTTGTAATTCAACACATCTTCTTCTCTGGAGAAATTAAGGCAAATTGAATGTTATAATTTCATAATTTTATAATTGGAACAATGGATTTTCAAGAATAATAAAAGTTATGAAATTGGGCTAATGAACTTGGAAACCAGAAGTCATTGCTAATTAATACAGACAAGATGCATACCTTTATTTCCCATTTAGATCGCGGGAATATCTCGCATTAGTTCCTTGGTTAATTATGGATGTTTATAAATCAAGCGCGTCCAAGCAACACCCGAATAGTAAATAGGTAATAATTTTATTATGCTAATCACTGCATCATTAACTGGTGGCTAGCGCCAGCGGCCCCGTTCGATTCATTGCATTTTTCAAGCGTACTACGTAGTGTATTACCACAAAGCGGAGTAGTATTCAACTGAAATCATATATAATGTTCATGTTGCGTAGAGGAATTTCCAAGGGTTTAATGAATCGTTTAATGATGTATTAATTAATTTAACAATTACTAACCTGAGTTACTTTAAATGCATATAATTTGTAGATTTACTCTATGTCCTTAGTAATAAGTTTTCTGCAATACTTTACGAAATATATCAAAGTTACTGGGATTATTCACTATCTTTATGTACCAGATAGCAAAGGTAAGGTACACTAACTAAATTAATTTAATATTATGTATGCATTATTTACCGTTCAAAATTGCAATGACAAACTGGATAACAAGTAAAAGTTAATGGAATGATATAATGCTGCATATAATAAACATGCATACTTAGGTACTGCTAAATTTTAAAGCTTTTAAAGTAACAATAGTAATTAACGGGTAAATTATACTTTATGCTGTAAGTACTTTAAAGGATAGCTGACACTTTTATTAAGTACAAAGTTATATCCAACACAATTTTAACTATTTCTGCTTTGAAGCATAATTATGGGCGGTCAGGAAACAAATTGAAGTATTACAATTTATGTCAATTATCCCATTGCATTTATTATTTTACGTTAAATAATTCTTACGTTGAAAGGTTGACTTTTATGGTCGAATTGGAAGTGAAAAATAGTAAATACTGGAAAAGAGCCTTTTTAAGAAATTACTGTAATAAAATATAAAATTTAACCACAGGTTGTAAAACCCGTGCAACTAAGAACACCTGTTCTACCTGCACAAGATGAACAAAATAATTCCGGATAGTACTAAAACTGCAAAATGTGCCATGTTTCTATGTAAGTGGACACAATAACACAGCCGCTTTAAGTGACGATGACAATAAGGCATCTATTTTGACAAATAAAACCGTGTAAATACATTTTTAAATCACTTATCAGTAACCAATTTCGATCTTCTAATATTTTGTTTATTGGGGCATTTTATTGCTAGAATAAATAGCTTATTTGCTATACTATCTTTCATATAATTTAACCATCTCTGGAATGCAAACACAATAGATCACTCCTCACCTCACAACAAATTTCATATTATTCATTCGATCATATGCTGACAACGAGAATCCACGAAACACGTTTCTCGAATTAATCAATTTGTTGCGAGCTGAGAAGCAATCAAATATCTTACTGATACTAAAGATGCTTGTTAGTAAGATTAGTAAGCTGCTTTCAGGCAAAAATATTTATTTCATCCCTCAAGGATGATTCTCAGAAATGGAAAATGATTATGTAAACAAATTAAATTCATTTTTCCAATTTAGTGCTACAACAAGACTATTAGAACATCGAAAACAACGTGTTAATAATTACCATAAAATGCATTCTTTTAATTTAGTGTAATTTAGTTTGTCAAGAATTGCTAATTGAAACTTCATAATAGATTTACTATATTATATATAGATTTAGTATATTATATACAGACTATACTTTTCTTTTATGATTCTGATGGATTTTTTTTTCTGAATACAACAATGTATCACAAGCTTACCTTTACATAAGAAAAAAAATGAAAAAAAATAAAATAATTATTTTGTCGTGTGTAAAAATACGACTAGCATTCGAAACAAATGACGGGCACCAAGCGGTATTCAAAATTTATTTAGAAGCTAAAAAAGACAAAATTATGTCCTATGCTCAAATTGTGCTCTACTTTCTGCGAAACATTGGCGTCATCTTTGCGTAACCTCATATGTTTCATTGGATGACATTTCGGCAGGAATTCTCTGGCAAGCTACAGTAATTTTATCTCTTAACTGAATCTCATCTCCTGCAGGCGGTAGATAAACTTGAATATTGAAGATGTCCTCAAAGAAAAGTGTCCATAGGTCTAGGTTACCACCAATAAAAATAGGCCCAATGAGTTTATTGTGTAAAATGCCGCACCAGACATTTACAGAAAATCTGTGCTGAAAATGGCCTTCCATGTCACATGCGTCTTCTCCCGAGCCCAATAACGATGATTGATTCGGTTGAATGTACAGTTGGAAAAACCACACCCATCTGACCATAAAATTCTTTGCTAAAAGGATGGATCTTCTTGAGTTTCGTCTAAAAAAAACGACGGAATGTCGTCCGGCGTTCAGGATCCCCAACCTCTATTGGATGAATTTCGCGTGGAATATACAGTTTTAGTTTCTCTTTTTTCAAAATTTGCTGCACGGTATCCTTGGAAGTTCGTAAATTAGCAGCCATCTCTCTAGTGGAAGTCCAGTGCTTTTCCTCAACATTGAGAAGTACGTTGAGTCGTAGATTTTGATCCCGATGTTGACGCTGCAATTTTTTTTGGCTTTCTGAAAGCGCCATATATCCGTAAGTTGTTCACTAATAGGTGAAATTTTGCGATCTCTGTTTGGGTAGCGCTGCGAATCAAATTTTTGCAGCTGGATAAGTATTATCACTGCTTTAAAAATAAACTCGTAGCATATCTTAACGCTGTTCGTTCATTTAAAAAAGATCAACTGGACAGATCATGAGACATTTGATTATTTCCAGACAACTTGATTTACTAAGTTATTACATCGTAGCACCGCAACGTATTTCGGTTCCCGCTTGGTGCATGTCATTTGTTTCCAATGCTAGTGGTATTTTACACACGACTAAATAATTATTTTGTTACTTTTTGTTACAGGGACCTAAAACAAAAAATACCCTTACCACCCAATGAGTGAAAGGCTCTAGATACGTATTTCGGGAACTGAGTTGCCATCCTCACTAGAACCTATTAAGAAAAACGTGTTAAGATTAGTATCTCTAGTTAAGGTAAAGACTTGGAAGATATGCAGTTCACCAAATCACCAGAGGAATAACACTAATTTATGGCTTATTTATGAATAAAAATAGCGACGCCATAATTTGGGAAGCTAAAGTAATAGTTAAAGTAAAGTGATTAATAGTGCAAGAGAATGCAGAAAGAGTGGTTCTTTTGAAAGAAAGAGAGAAGTGAAGAAATGCCATACAATAAAAGGGTGGAATACATTTCATATACAATATTAACTATACTCATATACAACACTATTAACTATACTCATATACACTTAACTACACTTGTGTATAGTTAAGGTAGTTATAAATTCAAATGTTCAAATTCAAAAGTTCGTTGTATCTTTTATTCAGTAACTTATTCAAAAATCTACTTGATAACTATCATTAGGTTTTTATAAATCAAAATATACATTTTATTTGTCCTATTGTTTTCCAAAGTTACATCCAAGTTACATCGATCGGTTGTAAGACATTGTAGCGAACTATTGCTAAAAAAAATTAAATCACATGTGCAGTAAGAAACATCTTATCAAGAATATAACCTCTTAAGAGTGAGATTTTGCACATTGAAATACATATTTACCTATCCCAGGTTTTTACACTTAGCTCTACACATTTGTTTTCATAATGACAATAAAAATCAATCTCACTATCAAATATATGCGTGTCACATGTACACACCAAGTAATAACAGTCGCAGTTAAATTACGTTATCTAAATTGGATTAATTCTGGATTCAGATGTTATTTTACTGAAATTTTAAGGGTGGTAAAACAAAGAGGCCGGGAATAGTAAACGCAATAATTTTTATTTTGATATACGAAGAGTAGAGTATTTTAAGCACGTGCTTGAATACTGAATGCCTCCATAGCCCGATACGGTACAACTCGAAATATGTAGAAAATTATATCAACTTTAGCTATAAATTTTATAGCATTACTCTACGTACAACGGAGGAAACATTTATCCTAATGTATTGAGGCGACTCGTCTCCGTTAAGTTACCGATACTCACCTTTAACGCGGCACCGGAAGTAATGTTTTGGTCGTCAGGGTGTCCAAGTGACATGCATATATCCATCACTTCCGCTAGAAGACAATACTCGAATACTAATTGGCCCTCTATACGTACAACACCGTTTCGGTCTTATCTAAAGCGTTGTTTTTTTTTAACTATTTTCAGAACACACCGACGCATACTAATGGCGAAATACAGGGGCCACTTCCGCGACCGACAAAAACCATTTCGTTATCATTCATTTCCCAAAAAAGAACGATAGATTACCGCTCGAAATAAATGAATAATTACTTTCACTTCGCCATCGTCAGCGGTCGCTTTTTCAGTTCCTTATCAGTTACGTACCTGTCGCATTTTGTGTGTACCTAATTGTTAAATTGAAAATGTGTGTATTATAACAGATACTACACGGACTCTGTTTAATTTATAAACCAAAAAATACCAAACCTTACCACGAAAGTCGTGAGTTAAGGCCTGAACTGACAGTGATTGAACATATTTTGAAAATCTAGTTGCTTCAGTATTCAAGCACTTCTTCATGTAATTTGATTAGGATTTTTCAATTCAATTTGTAATTACGCATTTAAATGTTCTTATATTAGAATACAAATTTCTCAACGTGTTTGAGTAACACTTCCCGTATGCAGGTATATTGAAAACATGTAAATATCCTGCTGCAACTTTAATATTTTGCCCTTCGCGTTTAACTTAAAATTATCCCTCGGAAAAAAAAATTTCACTCTTTCTTGCGTGGAATTACTTTACTCTTAATTATGCAGAAAATACTATGCTTTACATCATTATATTTTCATATGAATTGAAAGCGCTTTGTCTAAGGAAAAATCTGGTATAAGCAGAAATATAGGGATCACAAAACTTAACAAAGTAACTATGGGTTTACTTACTTTTGGAGCGTTATAGAATAGTTTTTCTAAAATAAAAACTAGATCAGTAATCAAACAGGTATGGATTAGGGGGTAATATATATATGGAGTAATTCTGACGCTTACTAGAAAAAAAAACCTTTGCATAAAGAGTAGGAGTAATAAATATTATAATAAATAAATAACTTTGTGCATAAGAGATGATGTTGCTATTGAGAGACAAGTTAATGATTTATTCTCTCACTGCAAGGTGTGACGCTCTTTTCCTATTTTTAATACTACAAATTCGAACAATAATTATTGCTTAGTTTTTCGCAGTATAGTGGCGCGTCTATCGTCGTCTAAAAACCACGGGAAAACCGATAAATACATTAAAATTGAATTTAATATTGCTACCACCGCTCTATCTATGTGTGGATGCCGGCTTTCGCACATAGATCGAGCGGTGGTAGCAATATTAAATTCAATTTTAATTTGTCCATAAGTTTTGTTGATAACATATAGTAAGGTTAGTAGTAGTTTTTTATTGTCTATAGTTATAAATAATAATTATGGTCTATTGTCGAACACAGAATATGTCAATTTACAGGGCAACTGTACAAAAAGAAACTACCATAAAAAAGCTAAAGAAAACAAAATCATGAAGTTCAATGGTACACATATGAAATTGATACTCAATTAACAAACTTATTGGAAAATTTATTAGGAAATTTATTAGGAAAAATAAGTTTTATAATCTTACTCCAATTACAGAATTCTTGGCATATTGAATGTAAAGGAGGAGTTGATAACATGAGGTTCATAGCAGTGACGGAGAAAGCATCCTCTTATGGATCAATCCAGGCAAAAATCTGCTACTAGCTTAGTCGAGTCTCAAAAAGAGAAATAAAACCATGCGTTGTTAGAAAAGCATTATAACTTCTGTTTCTGTCATGGCAGTTGAATGAGAGATATTTTAAAAACTGTTGCACTTGTGTTGTGGGTACAAATAGTGTGGGTACTGTACTAAAGAACCATATTGCAATTTATTCCTAAAGAATGAAAAATAAATAGAGTAAAGGGGACTGTTAAATTCTCTGCTATCCTTAGGAATTATTTGAATAATAATATGTAATAGTAAAGTTTTGTTTTGTATTTAAATAATTATAATCGTAAATTAGAAATTATTACCAGTAAACTAGAATGCACCCCAGTGGTTATTTGAAATTATATATTTAACAGGAAACGTAACTTTCTAGTAAATCTAGTGAATCTCTTCTCAGACTTTTATCAAACATGTGTAAAATGAATTGCAGGTTATGTATGGGAGCAACAACATTGGAATAATAATAAAAATTTTAGTAAGAATTATTAAATATGAATTAGTAAAATTCGTTCTCTCGATTTTAGGATGTAAGGAATAGACTGACAACCTCCCAGATAGATGGAGAAACTGGACCAGGAGTCCAGGGCTTCAGAACTATATTCTCCAAGTATCTGATCGGCAATCGTATGAGGATTATTTTCTTTTATTATTGGGTCTCCAATATATTTTACTAACGGAAACACCTCAAAGTAAATAATTAGCCAACAATCATCAAATGAAAAATGGCAGAATACTATAAATATAAATATTTAGGAAAATCGGGATCACCGGTCTACCATCTAAGAAAGCCGATCTCGACTGGCGTTTAGACAAATACTTATCGAAAACACTCTCTTTTAAATCTAACAGTGGTGATTTTGAAACTTAACAAACCCAGAATCGATTTTATAAGACAATGCCCATGCGTTCTAAGAAATTCAAACTTCGAACATAAAAATAGATGCTGAATCTGCGTTCATTAAACCATATCTAGTAAATTTTGTCCATTGAATTAATCTTACAATTAGTAAAACTCTTAGAACTCGTCTTAGTAACTACGGCACGTCATTCACACTTACCAACTTATAGTTGAGCTTAATTTTTTTTTTTGTTAATTGTAATACCTTTAAATTAAATGTCAGATGAATGATGTTTCGAATTTTGAAGCTTTCATACCTTTTCCATATTCTAAATTACATTATTTTGAGTATGAATATTATAATAAATTAGAAATTTTGAATTTTTAGTGTTTGACAGTTGGAGTCAAGATGATTTAAATTTTTATAGAATATTACGTAAACTTTTACATTGCTTAAAATTAGAATACTTGTTACATGGTTTATTGCAAGATTTCCATATCTAATTGTTACATTTGAATATGTTTTAGTTCCAATGTTAAACAAGAATTGGATGTTTCCGATAGACAGATTCTAATGATCTAGTTTCTTTAATTAATTAATCATAATAATAAAAAAATAATAATAATATATTTTGTCCAACAGGTAACCCAAATTTACGGGACAAGAAAAATTAAATTACAAGAATTATAAAAATGTGAATACATCGAAATCAACAAACATATGATGCATTAAAAATATAACATTCATTATAGTAATACTAATACTAATTGCATTATCTATTATTATAATCTATTATTATTAATTTATTGGTTGACAGTGCCGGTGAAGACGTCTTCGTAATATAAAGTGGCATTGCCCGTCATGTGGTAGACTGGTGCTCGAAACAGTAGGTTAGTCCTTGGTGTTGGCACACTGGAAGTAGACATGTGATGGGATACGAACCGAGGAATATAAAACGCACAATCCATAGGAAATAAGGACAATCAACTTTGTTGTTGATATAGATATCGAGCGCTATGGAGTTCGCGTCGATGGCTTAAGGATCAAATGGAATTTGATGCTTTGAATGTAGGCCATTGTAGGATACGTCCCAATTCGGATAGACTCCATAAAAATTTCAGGAAATGACGCTGAATACACTCTATAGGAAGTTGTTGAGACGCATAAAAGGGGTACCAAGCAACACAAGCATATTCCAATTTACTAATAACAAAAGCAAAAAACCAGTGTCTTGAGTAATACGATATCATTAAAATATCGTGAAGTTCTCATAAGAAATCCTAGCATTTTCAAGGCAGACGACTAAACTCTTTCTATATGGGTAAAAAAGAGAAGGTCGAATCAAAAGTTACACTGAGGTACTTATTTGTGTTGACTTTAGACAAAACTTGATTTTTCATTATGTAAATAAATTGGTACGTTCTCCTCTTTCTCGTATAAAACATAATATATATTTAGATGTCTTAAGTGACAAGTTGTTCTTCACTGACCGGTCAACCAAAAGATCTATACTTTGTTGCAATACATCAGCTTCAATACTGCCCGATACAGCGCAATACAATTTAGCAATTGCAAGAAATCGTTTATAAATAAATAAAAAAGAAGAGGGTCAAGGTTTGATCCCTGCGATACACCACTTGTAGAGGTAAATTGATTTGATGCATATCGGTTATAGAAGATATAGTTCGGTCTGCATGTTAAATATGATTCTATTAATATACGAAGAACGAGTGAAAAACGAACGCAATCAAGCTTCTGTAAAAGAAGTTTGTAATGAAGCTTATCAAAGGCACGTGAAAAGTCGGTGTATACTGTATCAACCTGCTCCTGACCATTCACAATTTCGCCAACATGTTGAAGAAAGGAGCTTAAGTTTGTTGTTGAAGAACGGCCTACCATGAAACCATGTTGATGCGGATGTATTGTTTTATATTAAAATTATATTAAATAAAATGAAGAAGAAAGGGAACCGGAGATTCTGTCCGACACCTGAAATGGTAGAGGGACTCAGGAAGAAGAAGAGAAGTAAAGTAAAAAAACTTACCTTTCGTCAAATTTTTTGTTATTTCTGTATATAATCTTTAACCTGTACAAAAGAGTTTGTTGTTTATTATCTTTGTTTTTGAGTTAGTCTATTGAATTCTATTATAGGTGCTTTTCGGAAAATTCTGAATCCGTTGGGGTTCTTAATGAATGAAAATGTTCATTTCCAAGAAAATTGATACGAATTTTAAATTACGGAACGTATAATTGGATTAACAGTCATGTTCTCGTTACGTTTAATTAAATAATCCTCACACACCGCGGGGTAACCCCCAAAGTACATCCTCCTTTTTTCTGTTTTCATTATTATTTCGTTACGCTCAGAAACAATTACATATCCGAAAGTCCTTATTTTCGTATTTAGATTTCCCTAGCGATAGGGCTCTCTTTTAATTAATGAGACGTGCGTACGTACCGCAATAGTCGCAACGGTCGCTCCGTCACGGCGGGCAGCGAGACAGGTGCAGGCCGCCAAAGACAAGTTCAACATCGAACAGCAAGCACCGGGCCCCGCCGAGTCGGCTTGGAGCGGAGCGAAACACCGGGCCCGCTTTTGACTCTCATTTGTCTACCATTTTAATAGCACCCGAGCACAGTTTGCACTTGCCGCGTGACGCGGCTAACTACGATCCTTCAAAGATAAGAAAACCCCCGGAACGAAAGACCGGCAACTATTACAACGACTGCGATGACGACATGTGGACATGTATGTATGTGCAGTCTTGTGTTTGTCTTTCGTCATGAAAATCCAAGTTGAATTTGACGGTGAAGTTCTTATTTGGATATCTATAGATCCATTTTCTTTGCATATCCTTTTCTTGAATCGTAGATTATCTTTCATATCATCATACTAACACATGTACCTTTATATTGCAAACAGTTTCCTCTATGAGTTTCTTCAATAGGTATCGTGGTCAGAATACACCTGTACTAATTTAATATACGTAGGACTTTCTTTGTCTTAAAATACTTGCTGCGTTTTAAAACGTAAAATAATAAAAACAAATCACATACAACAAACGTATATAAGTAGAAATTAATTGAAAACTAGAGTAATGGACAGTATTGGCTATACTGGTTAGACTTCGAAAATTGAATTTATTGGGAAACGTAGCCAGTGCAATCAAACCACTGCTTTATTGTTTAGCTCTAGCTTTCGGTTTTTTTTCTACTAAAAAGACATGTGATTGACAATAAGACAATAGATATTGAACACTATCACTTACATGTTGAGTATTAAAATCGTTTCTGACATCGTTAAAGTTATGGAGGAGATATTTACATTAACATGTTAAAATATTAAAATAGTAAAACACATTTACACGTTGTAGCACACAGATAAAAAGCGATCTTTTTGAGGAACTTAACACGGTGACTCGGTTAGGCAGAAATCGCCATGTTTTCACGTCACGGAAGCGGAAATCACAAACTAACGCGTCATCAGTGTCAACTTCAAAAAGATCTTGAGTAGATATGTGGGCGCTAAATTCAATCGAATGATATACAGAATGGACAGCAGTTCCATACCAAGCCGGGGAGATTAAACATTATTAGGTATATGAAGAGAAAAGATCTCCCATATAAGTAGATAATGTAGTAATATATTTGGAGATAATTTAATGTTGTAATAAAGTCAATAATTTAAAATGTTTAGTGTCAAAATTATAAAAACTATGAAATGTAAGTCAAAAGTGAAGGCACGTGTGTGTGCGGAGGGTCAATATTACGACGACTCCCACAACTATTGTTGAGGTGGTGTCCTTGTAGTTATCCCTCCTGTAACAGGAGGCTGTTAATTGTTAAGAAGTAACTATAGAACTCACTGAGACCCTGCATGTCAGTTCTAAAATTGAGACAGTCATTCGTAGTCTTTATATAGTACATTTCGAGGAACATCCTCTTATGATATGGATTGTATATCCAATATGCTGACATCGTTAAACGAGAAATTATGCCCACTGTGTGTGTAATGATCTGCCAAAGCAGATTAAAGATTACAGTCGCTTTTGTGTTGGAACAGTCGACTTCGTAACTATTGTTTGAATTGAAAACAACCTGAGTTAACGTTATTATTACAGACCACTACGTTACCATTAAGTTTTTGGCTTGACATAAATTTGATGTAGCTTTTCAATTGTTTTAGTAACCCATTTTCTCTGTCATACTTCTTAACCGGGTTAACTATTATGCACTGAAAGAACACCTACAGAAAATTCGGATTGACACTGAGGAGCTAAATTGCAAACTGCGTAGAGGGCAGCGATTGATGACAGATGTCATTCACTTTGTGATTTCACGGAA
The DNA here is from genome assembly GCA_031763485.1 of Osmoderma eremita. Classification (NCBI taxonomy): domain Eukaryota; kingdom Metazoa; phylum Arthropoda; class Insecta; order Coleoptera; family Scarabaeidae; genus Osmoderma; species Osmoderma eremita. Next base: position 166,944 of record JARFOC010000665.1, on the reverse strand, counting down.
GACTCTTAATACGTTAAGTGTTTGAATACATATTATAATTTATTTCTGCCCATGTATTTTATGTGTCAACTTTTATGCGTCCCTCACTGGTTGTTGCCGCGAATTGAGTTGCTCAAGTCCAGTCGAGTCAAGGCCAGTACGCATTAGATATAGACATGTTATGTGAACTAAAGTCTTGCTTAAAATAATTCTTTCTAGAAATAAGAAAGCTTTCCAGATCCTCTACGGCTGGATCAGGGCTAAATCCCCTACATTACGCAGACGCTTTCCTTCACTTTGACTACTATCTCCTTCCATTATTTTCTATCATCGACAATCGTCCTCCATCCTGTTCTTATTCCCGCTTTTCTTAAGATTTCTTCTACTTCGTCCTTCGATTTAGTCTTTGGTCTTCCTCGTGCCCCTTTCCTCCCAATTGCCATTCTGTTATTGCTCGCATTTGCTCCTCTGGTCTCTTCCTGTATATGTGTCCATTTCGCCCTTTGCATTTTCATAAGTCCTACCACCGTTTCCCCTTCAAATCCTCCCATATATCCCGATTCGTTCGTCTCCTACATAATGAAATAATTTTCTATTATTTCACCCATCATACTTCTTATTATTTTTCTCCCTTGTGTTTGAAGAATATTTCTCCCTCTTTAACGTCATTGTCTCCGCCGCATAGGTTAAAATCGGCCTTAGTAAAGTTTTATACATCTTTGTTTTTTCTCTTCTTGGTAAGTTGTTTGTTTGTATAAGTCTTTTTATTCGCGTAAAATGTTCCATTCATTTACTGTACCTTTTTTTTATTTCTTGAAGGTTGTCTCCTGTCCTGCTTATGTTTACTCCCAGGTATTTAATATTGTTAACAGTTTCAAAAGTATCCTCTTCAATTTTTACCTTTCCCTTAATTTAGTTAATCGTTAATCCTAGAGTTTCACCCTTCGTTTTGATATATATATTCTCTAAACTTCTTTTTTTGATACGATGCCAAGGTCGTCAGCATATGCGACTGTTTGCGCGGCTCGGTTTCTTATGGTTCTTTTATTTTCATTTTCGGTCATCTATTCTATACAAATGTTGAATAGAGTAGCAAATAGTCTTACGCTCTTATTCACCTCAAATCATTCCGTTTCACCCGAACTTGTTTATATTTTAATCCGAGTTTCCTTTACCGTCATTGCTATTAACCTTATAAGTTTTGGTGGTATACTTAATTCTTCTAATATCATTATCACTTGCTGCCTATTGATTGAGTCAAACGCTTGTTTGAAATCTACATATAATATCTCAAGATCACTTTTAATTTCATGAGCCTTTTCTATCGTCTGTTTTAGGATATGTACCGGATCTACTGTGGATTTTCATTTTGTAAAACCATATTGACATTCTCCTATCAAGTTGTCTATGCTTACAAGTCTTTCCTGAATGAGAGTTATTAATACTTTGTGTATAGTGCTTAATAACGTAATGTCTCTGTAATTATCACATAATTTCTTATCCCCTTTCTTATGAATGGTGACAAATACATAATACAAATAGAAATTTCACTGCCTCAATGTAAGGCTTAAGCGAGATATCTTCACCATAAATCTATGTAAATTTGTATCCACCTGATTGAAATTGTTGATTGATTGATGTCAATGTTCTGTCAACTTTTAACTTGCGCTAATAGAAAAATCATGAATGAATTCTAACGATATGAAAACGGACTAATTAATTCATAGTAGACAGAATTGTTTCTGCGTCATAGACATAAAATAATTTGGGATTGAAACGGTAACAAAAAATCGTCAGCAGTGATATTGAATGGAATTAATTTAATCAAAATGGACCGCCGAATAAAGGTAGTCACGCCTTAAAGATTATATAAAGCATAGGAGTGGAAGGAAAAATTGTAGCAAATCGTTTTACTACCTTTATCGAGATTCTTTTTATACGTATAAAATGCTACAAGTGACATGTAAAATATACTAATAAGTGGCAATAATTTTTCATTTAAAATATATAATAAAAGATCTTCAGCACAACCATAATATTATATAATGCTGTCATGTTATATTAATACTATAAGAAAAGTATGCTAGGATAAAACAAATATTATGCTAAAATGTGCTAACTTTTCATTTTAGCAACATTTATATCCGTTTGCCTACTTACCAATATTCAATTTGCGTGTTAAAAACAAAAATATACACATTTGAATATTTTTCACGTATTTGCGATAATAAGTAAACTAAATACACATATAGATTCTAATAGGATATCCGAAGTAACATTTAAATCTAAGCGTATTGAATAGAAGTAGATGAAAAGATGGTAAATATTCGATATTTATTGATACATACCGAATAACATTCTGTTATTCTATTAGTGTGTAGAGTTGCCTTTGTTAACAGTACAATTTGCGCCTAAAAAATTTAAAAACTCACAAGTTTATCAATACTTAAATTTGTTGTTACATAATCGGTATACTCTAGAGATGTCTAACAAACTCATGTAGGTACACTAATTGTAAGATTTACCTATTTTGTTCAAAAGACAATTTTGTGGTGTTGTGGGGGCAAATACACTCGATATATCAAATTTAGTCCGTGATAGCCTGGAATATGAAGCGACCTCAATTTCGAGCCCTTGTTCCACCCATCGTGATAATCTGTTGTTTTTTTGTCCGGGGTCTGCCCAAGCATGCTTAGGTTATGTTAGAAAAGCCGTTCATAATGTTTATGTATCTATGTGTTAAGATATTCACCAAATTATAATTTTTAAAGACTTTACGATCACCAAATATATGATTTTATTCAAGCTTGCTTTACCAACATTCTCGATTGCAAACGGAAAATACTATAATACAATATTGTATTTCATAACCACAACTAAAGGCGCCAGTCTTTCATATTCGTCATCATCCTCAGTAATTATAGTGTCCTAGATTAATTTAGCAAGATCACATATCCTTATTGCTTTGTATGTAAAGATAGGAAAGTTTCTTTACTGGAATTTAAGATAATATAGACACGTTTAGCTGTAAAAGGCTGTAAGTTTTAAGAATATAAAGAAAACTTGAGTTTTGCATGTTTCTTTTTGTTTTAGTGATTTCTGATCGTTTCTTTTTAAAGATCCTAAAAATATGCAAAAATCATGAATAAATAATTACAAATATCGCAATAGTTTGTCTTAATCATGAAACCTAAAATAATCTGCATTATGAAGCATATAATCATATACCTGTCTGTGAAGTAATAACACATCGTCGGCTGAATTTGTAAATCGCAAGCGGACTTTTGGACAAGCTTGAGTTACTGGTGTCATAGATAGGGGGAGGTAAATGTTAAAATGTAAAACTCACGCAAGTCCGATTTGATGTGTGACCTTCTAATTCCAGTCAAGAATTTCACTAAAGTCCGGGGTTCCCGCAATAGGTAACGAATTTCACACAAGTCCGGTTTTTCTATAGGGCTTCATGTGAGATCTTATTTAAGCGACAATGTCCTTTGATTTTATAGTCCATAGTCTTGGTAAACGAAACAATAATATTGTATTTACAGCTTCGTTTACAAACCAACTCAAGCAACAATTCAGACGTAATTCTGATGACTGAATTGATATTAAGCTACTCCGGGTAGACCAGTGGTTCTCGAAGTGCCCTACGCGGAGTTCAGGGGCTCCATTAGGTGTCTGCAAAGAGTTGGTAATAGTTGAATCTTTGCAACGACATCAGGGCAAAATGTGATTTGGCCATGCTCAGTACAATCATAGTAGAAGCTGTATCATGCAACAGCTTTTACTTGCACACTTTACGAAGCTTTTGAGCACCTTGTGTGTTTATTTAGGATCACATTCTACGGCATTCAAATTTTACTCACTAGTCCAATTTAACTTTTCCATCGATGTGGTATTTAACACAGACTGGTGTCATACTTATAGCATTGGGCACTGATTTTTGTTGTTACCATCGACTTAATGACGTTAATACGCCACTTCAAGGTAAACAAATAACTGGATTTGCATCTAACGACAAAATTCAAGCATTCAAGAGGAAGTCGAAATTTTATCAAACGTAGTGAAATAGGTAGGTATTCCGCATTAAATAGAAACCAAGAATTAGTTGCTGGGCACTGTAAAACTGGAACTGAAAAATGAAATTATGACACACGAATTGTGGTATATTTAGGTATATAATTAAAATTCCTTATATCTCCCGGAAAATTGGATTGATCGCGTTGAAAATTATTTCTGGATGAGAAATCCATGGTCATGGAAAACCTCTTTGTTTCTCATCTAAAGAATATGCGAGGTTCACTGGCATGGCTCGTGAGTCTACATTTAAAAAAACCATTCATCAACCGTTAGAAATAATTTTATTGCAATATTCAAAAGGAATATCCAGTTATTAAAAAATTCAGTTCTATTTCTTCCGCCATCTGTGGGTACATATCTGTGCGAAAATAGATTCCCCGTCTGTTTCCAGCAAAACCTGATACCGGAATCGCTTAAATGGAGCGTTTGATATGAGCAAAGGCCCCAATATAATCATTCGCATTAAGAATGTATTTTTAATTTTCACTCTCTTGAACTTAAAATGAAATAATTTCATTTTGATTGTTTTAACATTTACCTCTCTCAATTTTAAAAATAATAAAGTTGCGCCTCTGCCTTATGTTGTCCGAATGACTATATTACCTATGTAAACATTAAATTCTGGGACTTTTCACAATTGAAATAAACATTATTTTAGTGCTGTTATTAGGCAAAAATAAGTTTTATTTAATATTTCCTTAGATGGATTATTTTTGCAGCCCGTAATGTATGCTTTGTGTGACTTATGCATTTATACATTAAGCCGATGATGTACTAAGTTTTAAAGTAGATACTGTGGAAAATATACACCTATGAAAAAGAAGGAACAAAACACATTGTTAGCAATAGAGCTCTGTCGTATACTCACATTCCGAATTTACCTCCGTTTGGTGCAGTTATCAGGTGATGTAATTGAATCGTAGCGTTTTAATTTCGTAGGTGGCTGATGTCCAAGACACATAGCAACAACAAAATAATTCTCAGGCGAAACAATGCGATACGAGTACTCGATATGAGAGCGATGATTGCGCGCCGTCAGTAAAGGGGGAGTCGGGTGGGGAGAGGCAAGGGCGATCTTCGAATGTACAGGTGCCACCGCTTTGTTGGTCTCGCGTGGGCGTATCCAGCACGACTCGTAGCCGCTCCCGGCAGCAGCGGCCGCGACGGCAGAGGTGCCTCGCATGCGAGCGGACGAACGAACAACCACCGAGCCGGGATTATGTTGTTCAAGATCTGGAAACCTACACTCATTAGTTCTGCACTCCTGCACCTATCGGCGTGGGTAAACAACTGTGTGTATGTACGCTCGGTGCCATGCAATGACAGAGACGATAGTGAGTGGTCTATTTTAATTGTGGATACGCGCAGTGTTTCCATGCTTTCGTCATTTCATGTTTGGGGAGATTCAGATCCTGCCTCGATATTAAACACTATTGGAGCTCACGTTAGATTAAACAATTAGTGTGTGAATGTCGCTACGCTTATATGGCAGCTAAGCCTAAAATTTATGAACATCCACCCCGTAAATGATTTTCGATGATATAATTATAACAACAAATTGATATTTTATAGATAATGATTATATTTAACTGAACATCTACTCCAAAATTTTTTTAGCTTTCAAGAAAACTGGCTAACTAATATGATTGGTTAAGATGTTCATCTATATTGACATTTTTGTGAATACATTTCCTATATCTATATTTTTCTACGATTCAAAATAAATCGCCGACATTGTACAATAATCTTAAATTTTTTTAAATTATTTCAAAACTTGATTTCTCTTGCTTAACGACATCTCTGTTTATACATAATTTAAAATTATCTATTACTGTTACTTCATTAAAACAGGGTTTGCGATTTACTATAATTCGTGATCGGATAGTTGGCACATTTAGCAGCAGTGTCGATAGAAGGCAAAGGTAGAAGTTGAATGGTGTTGACACACGTAAGTTCTTGATAACTGGTTATGCAAGTTTGGACGAATAAAGGCATGTCGGCTGTTTGAAAATTTATATAGCAAAGAACAATATTACACAATCACGCACTAAAACACAAACCCTAGGTTATTTAATATAGAGAAACAAAGTTCTTCAAAATTATAAGAAAATATGTTTGGAGTGCTTTTTTTAATAGGCCAATATTGGTGTATATGTTACGGGCAACTTGAGAAGCCCGGTCACTATGAATAATGACCGGTCTGTATACATAACGCCCGTATCAAGTGGGCAATGTAAGTAAAACTGCATGACTAATCACTTTTCCCGGTCAGTATGAATAATGACTACCCTATCTTGGGGATAATAATAAAACAGATGAACTGTAGTGTTTTTGTTTATTATATGAAATTAAATTTACATAATTCTTATTGAAAGGTATCGAAAAACAATTCGGCATAGTATATTACTTACGAACAACAATTCAAAATGTCACAAAAGCTCGCCTTGCAAGAATAAATAATTCTAATCTTAATAAAATCCTTGCAAAATTCTAAGATTTTAAATATTTCAGTTGACTTTTCCCAGATAACTAACTAATTTTTAAACTAGTTAGTAATCTGGAAAAAATCAACTGTAATATTTGAAAACTTAGAATTGTGCAAGGATTTTATAAGATTAGAATTATTGATTCCTGCAAGGCGAGCTTTTGTGACATTTTGGATTGCAAAGAATGTTTGATTTCTTGCATTTACAACGTTTTAAGTGCAGTCAAAACTACAATTGTAATGTTGGAAGCCTTGTCCATCAAAATGAGAGTCTTTTCGAGCACATTCTCGAAGAGTTATATTAGCTTTTGGAACATCGTCAATAGAAATGAACTATTGTCCGCCTAGTATTCATACTGCCCGGTCCAAATGATAAATTCAAGCTATTTCAAACCTTGATTTTTTAAATGGACCACGGGCCGTCGGGCATTATTAACATGGGCCGGCCAAAGTAATCAATTTATCAATTTGGCCGACCCTCATTATTCATAATGATCGGTCAATATTAATACTGCCTAGTTAATCAAGTTGCCCGTAACATATATTTATAGATTAACCTCAACAGCTAAAAGTAAAAGCTCTCTCTTATAAGATAACATTCAATCTAAAAAGTTATAAAATTTTGGATTAAAATAAGAAGTCTGCATCTCATGTTCACTACATTCTTAGGAACACATGCTTATACACGTATGTACATACATGCAAATATATTATTGTCATACTACCCATTGCAGTTAACAACGTACAAGTCGACGATAAAATTCAAATGAAAACCAATCGTTATGGATACCAACAAATATATTTGCGCTTTGTATATAACAATATACGTACATATGTATATATAATACAGATAAATATATGTATCTATATATCCTGTTAATACCGTTATAATTGCAATCCGGTTGGTTAACCTCCCCAAATTCCTATTTAACCATAACAATAAAATTTGTTGCAACAGCGGTACTTGTTTACAGTTGCAATAAGTAATTAATCAGTGAACCTATTGGAAATATCACTGGGTGCATAATCCCGAAATTTGCATTTTGTCGGGGAATGTTGAGTTTTATATTTGTGCAATATATGACCTGGAAATTATAAAAAAAGTATTTAATTTAGTTCAATACATCCCGGCACGATCAAAAACCAACTATATGTATGTGCGTACATGCACCTACTATCATCGCTTTGCAAATTTTTTGATATGGCACAATTGTTTTTGAAAGAAAAATGAGTTTTTCTGCAAAAGTAATAAATAATATTTAAATGAAATATCATTTACAGGTTAATGTCTTCACATGAAAAGTACATACCTATGTTGTTTGTAAACATTAATCTTTAAACATAAAAGACATGGAAATTTTAGAAATGTATTAGAACCAATTTATATCAAAAAACACACTTATACAGATATGAAAGTCTTTCTACTTTTATAAAGTAATTCAATACCCCTACAATCCTTTCCTGTAAGATAAAATAATGTTTTCCTTATGAACATATGTTCATAAATGCTCCACTTTAACAATTTAAAATTCGCTGGTAACTGCCTTCCAGATGTAACAAAATAAATTTTAAAATTAAAGGAAATAAAATAAACCCCATACACTATAATAACAGTTTAGGTAATTTTGAATAATATTTTTATACTTATTGGACTGATGCTCAATTTAGGTAAGCTGTATATGTATATAAACAACTTTCAAGTAATAACAAATTGTAAGTAATTAGAAGTTGGGTTTTGTTGTAATGTCTAAAGGTAACGTATAATAGTTTTCATTTTCCATACTCCAAATATAAATTAACTGGGTGGCTACTATCAAGAAAGTGTGAAAAATATTAATTCAAGGATCAAAAAGTCTACAATTACAAATTAAAAATATATAACTAAGGGACAACTTTTTCCATTTTAACGTTTCAGTCAAGTTGTGAAATGAAAATGCCATTGAAACAATTCAAGCAATATTTATGTTGTAGACTCATCCTAGGAACTGCGACACGTCACTACACACTTAAAAAAACACTCCACACCGCACAAATATGTAGAAATTGTATGTATTTCAATAACGAGGTTGTCAATGCGTTACTGCTGAGAATGACAACTTTGATGTTGAAATATGTATACAGTTTGCATATATTTGGCGGTGCAGGGTATTTTTAGGTTGTCTTTCTGTTTTCTGTTTTTCTGTTTTTTTTCTGTTTTCTGTTTTTCTGAACATGTTTTACTGACATAACTACAGATAAGGGGCATATTCGATCGCAGTCAATACTTTAATTGGATTCCCCTAGTTGATAGCAGAACTAATATTGTAATACATTCTTGAGAAACGGCATTGCATTCCTCTTCCAGTAGAGTATTGAACTAACTCACGTTGGTTGGACTGCTTTTCTGGTTGTATTCATATTGAGGTCGGTGGTTACGATGGGCAAATCACGGTTCTCGCAAAACCTTGTTTCGGCAAAAGTGTGTTTCAAATCGTTGTGCTGAAAAATAAAATTAAAATAAAATGCTCTTGTAAAATATTTAAAGAACGCCTGGTGGTAAGACGCCCCCCGATTTTAACTACAGAAATAATATCGATATCATGTAGCCCCAGAAAAGGAGAGAACCTCCACCAAATAGTTCAATATTAATGTAATGTTAATACATTAGATAGTAAGTGAGCTTACCCACAGGTCATTTAGGAAGCAATATTCTTTTAGGTGTATTTAGGTGTATTCCTACTATATTATGTGAGTAGTTAAATATTGAGAAGGTTTGAGTAGTGAGAAGTGACTACTGTCGATAGTTGTCAGTTGACTAAAATTTTAACAAAAATTAATAAAAAGTACCTAATTTAACAAATCAGAAGTGGGATTTGTACGCCCAACGACTAGTGGATCGCGAGCAAGCAAGATGTCGCACAGAGAAGATGAGTTTGAACAATTTCAGCAGCACGTGCAATCTGCGGGAGGAGCGTCTGGTAACGGAAATATGGGTATGGGAGAAATTATACGAAAATTAATGGAAAATAATAGACGTCGTGACTATCTGATGGAGAAGATATTAGATAAAATAAATAACACAAATGTCACACTAGGACATTTATGCCGGAATTATTAAGAAACTTTCAAAATTTTAATGGTGATAGAGCTGCAGCGAACAACTGGTTACAGGGATTAGGAAGTGTGCAAACGTTACACGGTTTACCAGACTCATATATGCTTGAATTAGCACGAACACGTTTAGTTGATTCTGCACTACATTGGTATCAAACTAACAGGGAGGATATACACTGTTGGTCGGATTTTAAACAAAAACATTTAAGACTACATTTATTAAGCAGGAGAGTTACTCAATATGGAAAAGAATGGAAGAGAGAAAACGAATGAAAGGTGAATCAATCGACAATTATTACCATGACAAGACTAAGCTGTGCTATGAAGTGAGCTTAAATTTTGAGGAAACTAAAGTGTTAATTGGTCTGTTCACAAGGAGTCTATGTGATACCATGTTTACTATTAAACAAAATGATATTGATGAATTGCTGAATGGCTTGCACAAATATGCAGAAATGCACAATAAACGAAACGATTTTCCAAATTTGCAACACCGTGTGGAATATACAGGTAGAAGTAACTAAATGACTCCAACAGATAGTATAAAGGTAGAACCGAAAGACATAAAAGCTGACGATTATTATGTGAGGTAGTTAAATATTGAGAAGGCTAGGGTAGTGAGAAGTGACTAGTGTCGAGAGACGATAGAGTTGTCATTTGACTAAAATTTTAAGAAAAGCAAATTACCAAGTACCTAATTTAACAATATGAATGCCTGTTTCCCATATTTATTATCTGCCCTTTGTAGTATTGCAGAGGATGCCAACTTAAATGGCAAAATATGAAATTGCTCGTTGAAGTGCTAAGTTATGAACACCAATTCCCATGACTAGAACTGATTAGTACAGATCTTAGGTGGGATAAGGTTTTTAAAACAATATCTACTTTTAAAAGAAGACTACGAGACTCTAAAGTCATTCCCACAGAACTCAATAGAACTATGGATTCATCGTCACTTTAAAGCCTGCAAAATTTGGAATCCATTCGAACTCATAGCCATGCTGTAATTTGTAGATACCCGAGATATCTGCATTAGTTTTCTATACCTACCAAAGTAAATTTTGCCCATGCTAACGGTCATGGAAATCATCTATCCCTTAGTCGACAGAGCCGGTGAGAAAATTGTCTGCAGATTTGCTCGCTGACTATCAGTTAGTAAATGAAGTATCATGTTATCATTATGATTTAGCACATAAACAATTTTCATGTATCTGAATTATAAATATATCAAAATTAATTTAACCCTCTTTAACAATTATTAGCTGCAGTTTGAAGGCAGCATGCCTCTCAAATTTGCCGTCTTTAAGTTGAAAGGTTTGAGTTGTACGTTAATAAATCACTTATCTCATGGTGTAATATTTTTTGAAAAACGTTCCAAGTGACAGTTTTAGAGAGCTAAGCTACCTAAGCTACAAATTTTAGGTACTTTTGAATATAGATGTTGATTCATTTATACGCATTTGACTACAGCTGCGTTTTCTCAACCAAAAAAACTTTATTTTAAGGACATTTATATAATTTTATACAAAACCATTTATTATCGGTTCCTTAAACTGAAACTACTTTTTATTGAATGTGTTCTGTGTTTCGTTAAAACAATAAATTTAATGTAACACATATAAAATCACCCTGGAATTTGAAAGTACTTCATATTTTCTAGTATCCTGATGAGCAAAGTTTCGTACTACATGTACATTAATTTTTATTTAATGTTATCCAGATTAAAAATTATTAAATTACCACTAAGTGGTTTCAGTTTCAGTTTCAGTTAGAATTAAAATTACTAATGTTAACGCTATGAAAGGAAAAAATATAGGCATATAGAGCTTCCCATTTTTCTTATAAATATAGCATATTCCAGTGTGTTCCACGAGTCTGTTTAGATAACGTGAATGTGTAGAATTCGCGCATTGTATTTAGTTGAATGAATATTTTTCAGTATCAGTAGATGAAGATCTTCAAGTGACGGAAATGTCAGTCCAAACCGACTAAAATAAATAGCACCGCCTCGAATTTTACCCTTCCTCTACCAAAATTCTTTGCATAGCCTAAATCCTAAATTGAACCACCCTGAAGATATCCTGCAAGTTTCATCGAAATCCTCTCAATAGATTAGACGTGAAAGAGAACAAACATACATACAGAAAAACAGTTTTCTTTGTATAATTGCTACGTATAAGAAAGTACAAGTATATGATAAGCTGGATAATGTATTCTTGCTCTTGCTCTTGCGGGCGCGCTGCACAATCAATTGCTGCACTATTATACACACAGGAAAAGTGTAAAATAAAATGGAAAGTAGTGATAAATATGACTTTTTTATAGCGGAAAAACAGTATAGGTAATTTTTGAAAGATTTACTTTACGCAGCAAGAAAATTTAATCCAAGTTCACTTAGTGTTTATTTCACCCATCATAGTAATGTAAGACCATTTGTTGTTAGGGAAACTGCTGCGCAAGCATATTGGAGAACAAACACATTGGTTCAAAAATTCAAAATTTTCAATGAAAGTATTTTTTTTACTTAATACATACATACGAATAATACATAGTATTATAAAGCAGGTTAATCACTAATATACACTTGTAAATGTGTAGCAATTTACTTTTTTACTGTTTAAGATAATTAACATTTTATGCGTGCACAGTATTTTGCATTCCTAAAGAAAACGTGAAATAAAAAGGAAAGCGACGGAAGAACCCTAAATAAAAATACCAAAACCACTGCGAACGACTGCGATCGTTTAACGCAAAACTAACAAACGGAATTTAACGTGCCACGAACTACTTATTATTTTTTTACGCTCTCAGTAATAACTCTGAATTATTGTGTTTAAATTTCATTTGCAACGGCTTATAATTATGAGAAAATGTGCGCAATGTTGTACGGTTTATAAATACGTTCTTAATTGAGGACTCGCATGCCTTAACTGATTCGCCGTTGTTTTAAATTGTGTGATTCATACACTTTTAATTGGCAAATAGATTTAGCGGGTTTTTGTAATAGGTTACGGTACCGTTGCTACACGCTAAAACACAACAACGATGGGAAATATGTTTGAGAACGACATCTGCCATAACTTGCGGAAATAAACGTAGAATGTCGATGTTATGCTGTTTGAGATAAAATTCTTACAAAGGTAAGTGCATAACCAATTAAAATGTACACATACTTTAAATATTTCAAACTCGTTACCACATTTTACATGGATATACCTATATCATGTACCTGCTCTATTAAGTTTAATATCACTGTAGCGTTTCTCCGACAATTGTTGATTATTTGATAAATGTTATTTTAACAATTATTTAAAACCTTTATACCTCTATCCAGCTAAAAAAAAAGTAAATGTGTACAATATTTTATATGTATTTATTTAATTTTAGTTTTCAGGCATCAGAATAAAATAATATACGCATATTCATATTGTACTTGAGGAATGTATGCTGGTTTTTATATGCTTAAGTACGAATAAGGTATAAATATAATTAGAAATAGCTTTGCTTTATGCTGCAACAGTAAATTTTCCTGTCTCAGAGAAATAACTAAACCATTCCGTCACGTGGGAGATTAAACAAATAACTTTAGTAAGGGCGGCATGAACGTAGGTAACAAAATGATAAGACGACGTCCGTTCCAAGTAGTATTAGACGAAAAAAATCAAAGCAAAGGATGGATAAAGAACACATGGGTCATGGTATTGCGTTTATTCGTTGGAATTAGAAACTTAACCGAACGCTTATGCCCACATCCTTGCGCCACGATACCTCGAATACAATACAATGTGTCGCTTAGTGCACAAGTCTTCGACCAGCCATTGTTATTCAAAGGCAAGCGTAACATTTCACGCTTTGTGACAACAGCACGGCGGCCATTTTCACCACATCACCGGTGCGTACAGTAAGATATGTTATCAACAGTAGCGGCTCGTTAAACCATCTTTAATAAATTGCCGCAAGTTGTGCTTGTATCGATGTATACATTACACATCATTTATAATTCCGTAACGTAAAGAAACCACCCGGCATTGCCTTGCACCACAAGAGTAAGTTTGCACTATGTTGTCATAAATTCAAACTTGCAGCGGAGATTTAGATAATAAAATTCATAAAGGGTTTTCGCATTCATGAACCGAACACGTTATGTAGGTACGTAGTACGTACATACACATGAAGTTGAAGTGAAAGAAATTATCACCAATGTATCAACTTTTTGAGCAATTATGAATAATATACTATTATGATCTGTCCCATCAGTTTGTGTTTTCTCTTTAATTCTTTACCATTATCAGATTTTACTGTAGTACATGTGACGTTAGTGGTTGGTTGAAATCTAAATTGTTAGGCTATATACATATATGCCCATCTACCTCTTTTATACTACTGGGAATAAATAGCATACTAAGCCCAGCCAGGACATATAATAGGACTAATTAATATTACCTACTAAATGAGTGAATATTTTATTTTTAAAAACACAACATATCCTCACAGGTAACACTATACAATACAAATAGGGGTTTGAAATTTTTTTACAAGTTAACTTTACGGATTTACACAAGAAACCAGGCGAGCAAAGAAACAACTGCACTTTTAAGAGGACATGCTGGGACCAAAGAAGAGGAGGCGCTAGTCGCCAATTGCTGTAGTGTGAAGGGTGCAGGCGTGGATTTGTGTATCTATCGCACAAGACCGTGTAAGGCAATAAATGCGATCCACGTAAATAGGAGTATGATACTGTTACCACGTAAAGTTCGTGTTAGTAACTATGTAATTGGTGTGTTACTAAAAAAAGTAAGTACTAAGAAAAGTAGAAAATGACATCAAGTTAGAATCTAGAAAAGCTTAAGTGATTGTTAAAATTAAGTGGTAAATAGTCCGAGAAGAAGAAAGGACGCTGGATATTTGAGTTTAGGAAGAGAGAGGTGGAGGAAAATCGAACAGGCAAAGACTGGAACACCCTTACATTTAAAGGTAAGGTATTTATGAATTCGAATATTCTTACTTGTCATACTATTTTTCAGAAGTTGCCTAGTTACATCAATCTGATGTAACCGTGCTAACATCAATTAAGAAATTTTAAATTATATGTGCAGTTGTGTCACATTTTGATATTGGCTTTAATCAGAAGTTAAATGTGACACATTGCTATACATATGTAAGTACTTATAGATACACAAATATACATCTGAATCGACTACAATTTCAAATTTCTAAAGCTAGTGGTAAAAAACTTAGTAAAAATTTTATTAGTGTTTTAATCATAAGGGGCCACAAAGTAAAGTCAGCACCATTGAATAAATGATGTTCATGTAATTAAACTTTGAAATAAATGGTTTACTAATGCCTGTCGACAACAAAGAACACTCCCTCTTCTTTCTTCGTCGGTTGAGAAAGCATAAACGAAAGTTCATGATTGCAGCAATTCAATTTTATCAATAACTCTTAATCCTGTTATTATGGTTGTTTTTCATGGCACTTACATACCGTGTACTGCATTTAGTTCTACGGAAAAGAACATCATATTGCAACAACTAGTCTTTAACATCTTTTTACCCGATCAACCAGCCGTGATAGCGAATGCTTTAATTTAAAATATAGGTGAATGTAAGCCAAACAATAAAAGGTACTCAAACTATAACTCAAAATGCAAATAAAGACCAACGACTTATAAATTATATTTATCCACCACCCCTACACTCATCATCGGTTCGTCTGAAGGTGATCCACCAGAGGAATTGTGGAAGACAGATATCTTGTCTGTCTATTAGAACGAAAAGATTTTATATTTTTAAATAAATCTTGTATGGAGGGACTTTTAATACGATCTGAAAAGTTTCAGTTACTCACCGTAACCCGTTCACTGTAATGAATACAACATATTTAACATTTCTAAATAATATTATATAATAATTATAAAATACTTGTTTTTTTCTATTTAAATGAAATATATGTATAATTGAAAATAAGTCATGTAGATGACCAGGTCCAAAAGAAATAGTTTGATAGGACAGGAGACCTTGGAAGCCAACTAATAGAACCACCGCTACCAACCCAATGTGCTGGGAACTTTTTGTCTTGACTAGAGAAACCAAATGTGTGAGAGCTACATCGTGCTGATAGTACATTTGCATTCTGATGTTTAAAGGAACATCCTCTAGTAGTCTTTGTAATTCATTTCATATGAAATTAAAGTGCTGATCCCCTGTGAGGTGATGCCCCAACATGAAAGGGCACATTAAACAATTGTCAACCATACCACACCACACGTACGCTGAGAACTTGTGTTGAAAATGTGTTTAGACTGTTTCGAAGGGATTGTACGACCACACAGTTGCGAGTGTTAATGATGTCATCGCGGGTGAATGTTGTTGCAACACGCGGATTATTATATATCCAGCGACAAAATTCAATGTGGCGATTATGATCTTCCAGTGCTAGTTGTGCACAGGCTGTAGGTGATATGGATATAAGCCTTGCTCGTGGAGTGTTGCCTCTCTTTGAAAGATGCCCACTTGAGCACTAATTCTTCGGTGAACTGATCGCTGGAGTATTTTGCACTACATTTAAAATACTTTGTATTTTATCTAACCTTGTCGAGTTGCACGTGTAGATGTTGTGTTAACACTGGAAAGCTTTCAAGTGTCGCACAGTTTGTTGTAGCATCTGATAAATGTTTTTTTACTCTCACGTAAAAACCGTTGACAATTTCCTTCAGCTGCCGCTGGGGTATTTCCATTGCAAGAAACGAGAGAGGAACACCGTCTTTGCATATTCAATATTTCAATAAGTGCAAGAAGAACTGGCATCTTGGAACACTTTATCAAATAAAATACCGAATAAGGTTATAACGAAAAGAAGTGTTAAATATCTGTTTTCAATACACTGATATTGACTGACACTGAACAGAACAAGCAAATGAAGGATAAGAATTATGTTGGGGTAAGAACGAATTAATTCAATTAACTCAGACAGTTCAGCATAGGTGATAGGAATCGGTGAACAATTTGTTGTGAAGAACTAATCTGAGTTTTTGTAAAACGGGTACACGACATTTTTATTAATGTTACGTCAATTTAAAATGCATTAATTTGAAAGTAATTTGCGAGGAATTTTCTTGACAACAAAACTTATAAACAAATAAAAATCGGATAACAACATTTGAATCCTTTTTAATAATTTTTACGAATACAATATACTACTATAATACTATACTACGAGTTTAGGGCGTTCCTCCCGATTCATCCCGTGAATATCTTCAAAAAGAGCAATCATTTACTTCCATTGCAACTATACGATTTCTGGAAATAATTTGTTACAATTTGTACTACTGCAAACATAATACTTACATCAAATCAACACCTTGTAGATGCTCAATATCAAGAATAACCAAATCGGGTCAGCACAACCAATAAACGTCTAACCTGTTTGATTTTTCACCACACTTTTCAGGTTGGTTTCAGCGAACTATAATCCATAACAAAAATTAACACCTTAAATCTGCGCGCTTGCTAACTTTATATAGCATGAAGAACATATTTCTGCACACATATCAATTTAAGAAATACATGCAAATAGTGAAATGTTCCGATAATAGTTTAATTCATATGGTGTCAAATTGTTTCGATGTAGAATCTATGCAACAAGTTACTAGATATTTCCAAAAAGAAAAAAAAAAGAATATCAGTAATGGAGCCTTGCAGCATTAAAAAATATAATGATAGCATGGGTGGCGTATACGGGAGTGATCAAAATATTGGGCTCTACGGAACAGGAAGAAGAAAAAAGTGGTACTTCCCACTAATAACACAATTGTTAAAAGCCGCAGAGCAAAATGCCTGGCAATTACATAGACGCCAGGCTGGTCATTCAGAAGAAGTGTAGCTCTCTCCCCTCTTCAGACTAACGTAGATACTAGGTGATGCACTAGGAGTAGTAGAAGATTTGGGAGACCGTCTCAGTTTGAAAATTTTTGTTCAAGATACGATGGTAAAGAACATTACACTACCAAACAAGGAAAACAAACTTGCTGTAGAGTTTTCCATAAGAAAGTTTCAGCCAAGTGTTTCAAGTGTGATGTAATGTATATCAAATTCTTTATTCCATATCATAAGCAAGAACAAATGTAAAGTTAGTGTTTTATGTAAATATAGTTATGTTTTTATAAATAAATCCGTTTAATGGATATTTTTTGTGGTTGGTATATTTGCCTACCCTCCTTTTAGAAGTACACCAGATTTTGCGATAAGTATGCAAGGCGAATTTTTTTAATATTCCGTAGACTCTAATAAAATAAAATAATATGGCAAAGAAAGAAATTCTAACCGAAAAAAAAAACGCTCCGTATATCGTATACTGTTCATTTACCTTTTTTTAAGATTCTAGATTTTTCTGAACCTGTCCAGGAAATTATGCCACTATTTAAGTACTCATGACTACGCTGCGAGTATAAGTTACCAATTAAAAGTTACGCCGCCACTGCTTACCGGCCTCCGTATAGCAGCATAGAATCCTGTGTTACTAACTCACATTAGTTATCTCCGCCAGCTCGGTGATCAACACTCGTTATCGACACACTTACCATTAAGGAAAAAAAGAAGCGGCCGCATACACGGTTTCGGGACATTCGGTATCAAAATGGGCAAATGCAATTGTACTGTTTCAATAAGTAACATTGCTTGTTAACGGCCGTCGTAATACGCAACCTGACCTTCGAACGTGTGATTAGGAAAACTGACGATATTCTGTAATTTAATCTTAACGTTTTTGTGGTAAAGCCACCGCCACACGGGTCGAATCTAAAAATTTAAGATCTTTGTCACCTAGGTATAGTGAAAGTGATTCAGTTAGGTACTTACCTTGAAGTATGTTAGGAAGAAAAAATGTGACGGAATTTCATGGGAGCTCCTCGTAGAGATTAAAAAATGTGTTTATAAGTGCTTCAGTAAATATAGAAATGTTTAGTACTATGCCGATAACTTTTTTGCATTCACATTTGTTAGAAAATGAATTACAATTATAGGATATGTATGTGAAAGCACATAGGTATGCACATAAGCTCGGAATGCTAATATCTATGAACCAGTGGAATCTGAAAAAGTGCAACAAAATTTTATGAAGCAGGTTACTGTATCAATATACTTTATAAATGCCGCTTCATGTTTTTAACATTATCTCCTTATAGAAACCATATAAGTAAAACTGATTTTCTGTTGTATGTTTGTTTCCTTTTCAAATCTAAACTACTGAACCGACATCGATGAAACTTGCAAAAATTCCGATTTTGTGGTAAATTCGATAGGGTGTTATTTATTTTCGTCGGATTGATGTGAAATTTATGTAACAGGAAGATCTTAATATATAGAACAAATCCCCAACATTTCTTCGAAAAATATTCATTCAAGGAAATACAATGCGCGGATTTTACACATCTATGTCATCTACTAATTGTAAGTAACGTGCATTGTGTTGATTTTGCTATAGGGAATATAATGCAAATGCATAAAATAAGAAATTTTTTAACCACGGTATGTATCCTTAAATTGAAGAAAGTGAAACTATCATGGCGGCTCAACTCTTTCCATCTATTTGGGCAATTTCTGAGTACATATGGTGCCATATTCACTCCCAGGATAATAAATAATTCATGTCTATACAATATCTTTTCGCGTGTGTTGTAGACGGTTGTACGTTGGGTGATTGGTACTGTGTTCTAGACTTTTGTTTTTAATTATTTACCGTATTTACCTTTTGTTTCTGTAAGTTACCTCATCAAAATTCATACTTCAAGGAACTAATTGCAAATATATCATTATTTGTGACAGCTTCGTTAATATCGCAAGTAGCTTTTTCATTTTGTATCTATTATAGTGTTCCCTTTTTTTGGTAAGTTTATCAAACAACAAAATTTAGAAAGCTAAAATATATATCGCAATATTTGTTTTGATTTTCTCATTTCGGAAGTTGTTTTCCTTTTCTTCGGTTTAATTACAATAAAATTGAATCCACAAAAATTTACGTCAGAAAATATATTATAAAACAAAACAAGAAATAAATTTTATTTTTAAATTATGTGGCTATTCGAACGAGGTAGAAAGAACTATCATCAAAATTAATAACATATAATTACGTTAATGGTGCAAATAATATCTGTAATTAAAAAAAAGGTCAGAAGTCAGGCATGCTCATAATTACTAAACAATGTAACAATATCAAATAAATATACCAGTTTAACAACTTTGCAGTTTTCTTTAGCCTCAAAAAAAAAATATAACCCCACTCCTCAAGAATGTTATGAACTGTATGTCGGGTGTAAAGTTGGAGATCAGGGTATAGTTTGGATGATCTACTGTTTAACATGTGTTTGCCAGCCCACTGGCCGGCTGGATGGAAAATCTTATCACATGCCGTTGGCAGTTCCAATGATATGGAGAGGACAAGGGGACCATTCTTCAGACTGCTACTTTTGAACAACTAAAACTGCTGGAATACCAATTAAGTCAAGAACTAAGGTAAACTAACTCCTCCCTCTTTTCAGCCATAAAACCTGTTCTTCACAATACTACTGACTTTCTAATACCATCCTCACCAGATTTATGGATTCTGGATACGGAGGGGGTCCAGTAGATGACATCGAGGGTTAAAAAAAGAGGGAAATAAACCCTTATTTTGTTGACATGTCCAAGTAAAATAAGCTGAATGACTTAGTCCGTGATCTCAATTTGTTATAAAATCAAGCAGAACTCTTAGCTTCAAGGCTTAAAGGATGCAATTTATTAAACGAGGGGACAAAAATATGTACATTTCGTAGTATGCAGTAAGAACTGCAGCACTTATTTTCAAAACAAGATGACCTGGTATTCTGTAACTTTATCAACGCTTTACTATAGGCTTTATTATGTGCCAGCATCACAGTCCAAGGGAGTGGAGACTTAATAAAAAAAGCGAGTCTAAGCTGTTCTCCTTCACAATGGGAATAAAATCCTTATGCTTATTATTACTCATACTGTCAACATGAAGAAGTCTTATGAAATCATGAAGCTACTACGGGAAAGAACAGAGTACCAGAGATTTTGCTTGCAAATTTGTGCGGATTGAAAGTTGTCGCCCTAGTACTGGGTTTGGATTGAAGTGTTCTGTGTGGTTGGGATAGTAGGGACAGAAGAAATCATTATATTAAAAATCAGTGGCCTAGAAGAAGGAACCTTAGTCGTGATTTTAAGAATATCATTAGCAAGCTTCAGAAGAAATTCTGCTGACACCTCATCACATCAAAATGGAATTGATGAAAAGCTTCGCAAGTGCGATGGACAATGAAGATTTTCTTTATATAAAAAAAAATTTCCCACAGTGAGCGAAGCTAAAATATAATAGGGGCCCCAAATCAGAGAACGAATAAAAGATGCCAGCGTCAACAATACCTTATATTAAAGAGAGTCGCCTGCTTGGCAGTCCTCCAGAACTGTGGTAACAAACTTGCTCGGGTATAAAAACAAACTGATAACTATAAACAGCTGGCTGATGAAATTACAAAGAATTGGGAGCAAATATGTCCTTCATTCATTCATTCCTTCCATTCACATCTAGATTTTTTCCAGTCAATCTTGGTGATGTGAGCGATGAACACTGTGAGAAATTTCACCAAGGTATTAGCCGAATTGAATCTCGCTATAAGGGAAAATGAAATGAAAGCATGCTTGCGAATTACTACTGGGACCTCAAGGGAGACGAGTCAGCAATGAAGTACAGGCGGAAGTCGAATAAAAATATGATTTGTAAATAAATTACGCCGCATTGTGTACCTGCATTATTCTTTAAAAAATGAAAATTTGTGAAATTTTGAATGTGTTTTACTACCTTACGTCCTGGGAAAATTTGAGAAGCTAATAAGTAGGAAAAAGTCTAAAGAATCAGCTTCTGTAGTTCAGGTAATTTCAAAAAGTTTAATTTTGTATATTAGTGTAATCTAGTCCATTCGTAGTATCAGACGGTTTGCTTTTTTGAAAAACATCATACGAAAATTTTCAGTGCTACTGTTTCCATATTTTGCACTCAATGCTGTACTGACCAGTCATCGATAGTCGATTTCAATGAAACGCCACTAGCGAAAACTACCAGCCGCATTCTTTTACTGACTGAACTTATAAATATATGGAGCTTAGAGTTATTGATACGAACATACAGACCGAGTTTGAAATATAAACCGAAGAAAAAAATGAAGCTCTTATGATATCCTAACCAAAAGGCATCCAAAGAAGGCATCTGTGGGCAGCTTATCTGTAAGCGTTTACGAGGAAAAAATTGTTTTTCAATGTTGTGGGCTAGTGCCGGACTTGCAAGTATAGGAATTGCAATGGAATGGGTTCCTAACGCTGATCGGACATTGGTGCACAATTTTTATTTTCTTCAGCTGTTCAGCCTTTCACAAAGTATATGATTTTTTTTTGTAGTCAACAGCCGCTTTTGGAATTTTTATACTTTTTATAAGGGTGGTTATACCTTTTTCATCTTTTACATATATCAGACCCAGCCTGTATAACCATTTAGATTTCCCGAAGTATTTGTATATAATCCAACCTTCAAATACCTTTTCTTGAAAAATACAATTGATATTTGTTAACTAATAGAAATTGTCTATAAGAGTAACCAAGACTCAGTTTTCAAACTTATAATGCAATTAATAATGATTAAGTGTAAATAAGACTCGGTGCTTTATTCTAGTAAATTAGAAATTGGTTCTGATTTATAAATGTTATCAATCAGGATTTACTTGATATGTCTTTGACAAGATACATGGACTAAATGTCACGTTAATCAATTATATAATAAGTAAATGCCGGTTGAGATTATTATTACTTCTATTTCAACTAATTATATGGTATGAAACCTGGACCATGTCAGCGTTAATCAAGGATAACAGTGTATTTCAAATCTTTACATTTTATGTTCGTTTTACAATTCCCTTTTACATATTAGGATTACCTAATTAACACAGAATAAGGAAAGGTCATTTCAACCTCTCTTTACTTACTCAATTAAGTGTATGGATTAATGGAATAAATGAACTTGGAAACGTTATGTAAGCGACAAACTTGTTCTTTTATTTCTGCAGGTATATAAAGAAATGTCCAATGCTGATTGAATAGGCAAGTAGCAATTAAAATATACGCCACTTACAAGGTATATGTATATGTGTGTTGTAGGTACTTAGCACGATAGATATATTGGCAAATGTATACGCGTACGAAAGTACTAGGCTTACGCCTTTACGCATAAACCTACATATGACTACGTACGCACAATGTAAATAATTGTATAAATCGAACGTTTATGGTCGTAGATATTTATATATATTTATAAAATATTTTGCATATTTATATTGCAATTACATAAGCTATGACAAAAACGTGCCATGTTGTTGACAATTCAAAATAACTTCAAAGTATGCTTATGTTTAATCGTGTATTACATTACAAAGTCATAAACAGAGACAGGCACCGCAAATGGGATGATTCGCCTTACCTTTCAGTAAATCGGATTATATCGGTATAAACGATAACTGCAAGGATACATTCAGTTCGACATCTACATATACAGTATGAGCTATGGTTCTATAGTCGCCCCATGTTACACGAACTCATCGCATCTCCACATGGTCATAATGTCAGACGTAGCACTCTGGGAGGTATGCACCACACAGAACTCCACTAATAACATTCTTAATTACTTAATATAATTTAAGTAATTTACTACCGCATCTAATTCAAAAGGGACCTAGAAAGGGATTTAGAATTATAAATCTAAGAATGGAATCAACTTATTGCCATTAAACCTAAAAAATAAAAGACAACCATAATGAATGTTCTTAAACATTTCTTTCAAGTAAATGTTTTCATAATAGGTAATTTTTTATATCTCATCTCTTTGTCGTTATGCAATTACTGTAATTTGATCATTTTTTAATATATGAATAATATGTATGGCATTATACATCCTTGATAAATACTTATACTTATACGCATATTTTTGAGCTGACAAGAGTTGTAATTCTTGCAACTGTCATGATTTTCCGGTAAAAATACCACGACGTATCCGTTTCGTGTGCGAACATCACATCCGCTAGAAGGCACAGAGTAATATTCCCACTTAGGCAGTTAATATTACACCTGCCCGTTACTTTAATTGGTACGGAGCGCATAGCTCAAAATAAAGAGTTACGGGTTAACATAATAATAAATTCTGTGATGAATTGTCTTCTAATGTGAACCCACAGCCCTTATTCATTTCAGGTCATCTTATACACAAACGCGATCAGCTACTTATGGGAAGACAATTATTAAGCGCGCAATTGAAAAAATAATGGCTTTTGAATCATTGCTAGACCAATTAATCCAGAATTCAAACAGATCAGACTATCAAAAGTAGTGTCAGGACTACATATATAAGGACTTCGATTAGAAAATAACCTGGAGATAAATAAAAGCAATTTATAAATAAACAGAAGCAGTACATTCGACCTAGTCTACGCACCTTTGGAATATCTTTGAAAGATGACGAAAACGATAAATTACTATCTTGTATAAAGTAAGCTTAATATTGAAATCTCACCTTTGCTGTCATTGCCATACAAGAAACCCTTTTAAATCTGCCTATTATTGTAAAATTTACAAATGAGAATGAACTTTAGTAAAAGAAACTGCTGGAAGAATCGAACATAGCGATTAAGGGAAGATTTGACAAGAAACCCTTATTCTCTAATAAAGGCAGCAGCCAAAAGAAAAGGAATAATATCACCGAGGTTTTGCCTTCTTTAAACTAGGGTGCTCCAACGAAACCTCGATCGAGCTCAATATATACTACCAGAACGCACGCGATTATGACCTATTCGCATTTACCTATAACGTAATCAGATAAGATCGCGACTTTGACAGTGTTGGTAGGTCACAACATGGTGGTATTTATTAATTATTAAATTATTAAATTTGTTATTTAGTATTAGATACCTCTACTCCAAAAAAATATTGTTCCTACAATCGACATAATTTTTGCAGATCCTTTAATTTTTATGTTTATGTAATTTACAATTAATTTGCAACATCCAATACTAGTTCAAAATAGATAGGTATGTAGCCAGAATTAACTTCCCTTTGTTTCTTACAGCTAACAACTTCCAATTTAATTTTTGCAAAACTATTTTTTCACGGTTACAGGTACAATGAGCTACTGCAAGTGAGTTGGAATTTGCTGGAGTCCTCTAATGATGCTGGTAATGGTTTTGATGAGATACTTTACAAAATTTTCAGTCACTTCTTTCCATATCAACCTAATAGAATAAGAAAATGTCCGCCCTTGTTCAATCATCTCAGAAACTAAATACCTTTATAGACGACGATGAAAAACTACTTACAGGTTGTACTACAAAGCTGAAGTTTTCTTGTTTTTCGACTTATTAGGTATGGAAGAAAAAACCTAGAGAAAGAAATATTAAAACTCTTTGGACACATCATAACAGAGCACAAAATACCAAACGAATCGAAAAGCAGCATAACGATTCCATTTTCAAAAAGGGCCAAAGAACAATCCCCGACAATTATTCCGGAATATCGCTTCTTAGTAGCACGCTTAAAGCATTTACAAAAACAATCGTAGAAGTAATGTGTAAAACTATATAGGTTCGCGAATAACAAGGTTTCCGAAAAAATACGTCCACTATCGACGCAATCGTCATTATGAGACAAATAACAGAAAATTCGCTGGAGTTTAACAAACCGGTCGAACTCGACTAGCAGACATAATAGGGATAATGAGAGAGAAAGAAATAAACCCAAAACTGATAAAACTAATCCAAGATCCTAACAGCCATTCCAGAATGTTGATAAAGGTGGGGAATGAGTTACCTGGCAAATACTAATACGCACCGTAATTAGACGCCGTGTCTAATTCCGTGAGTCGTCGTGACTCACTTAGCCCATTCATGTTCAATATGATGAAAACTACCTAAACCAACAGGCCACAAAATGGGCAATACTTTCTTCAATGCTGCAGTAGTAATCACTAACTCAATCAGCAAAACAACTGAATCTGACTATTAACACTGAAAAAACCAAATGTCTAGTAACATCTAGTAAGATGCAAACTGGAGGTTGATCAAAGGATGATAGAACAAGTAAATCAGTTTAAATATTTGGGCGCTGATATAATAAGCTAGGGAAAGTGAAATCCGTGTATGAGGGAACAAATTCCTTAGAATGGAAAGTAAAACCAGAGTATCCAAATCAGCAGTAAGGCCCATAGTGACATACGCTGCGTAAACAAGACCATATACCTCCAAGACAGAGCAAATGATCAGCGATCAGTAGAAATGAAAATAATAAGGAGCATATATGGGAAAACACTGTTTGACAGAATCAAAAGCGAAGAGCTACGGCAACAAAGCGGAATATGGGAAAATGGATAAGAAAATGTTGGAGTAAACACGTAAGCAGAATGGGCTTTGATAGACAGGTGAAAAGTGCCAAAGTAAATAACAGTAGTCTACCTACCGCGTGTAGAAAGGAAGAAGAAGAAGACGAAGAAGAATGTATTAGTATTTATCCACCGTGGTGGTCTTCTGGAGGAGCTCACATTTTGATAATCCTTGCAAGCCGGTCATTGTGCATTCTATCCAAATCTTTCCATGCTAACTCTCGCCCATCTTACATCTTGTACCTTATATGTTTTGCATATAAGGTTGCAAACGGGTTTTTTAGTCTGCCAATTTACATCGCTTGCCTTCTTTGGTTAATACAACAGACTGGGTTTTTAATTATTTCGAGCAGATATTGAAGTTTTCCGAATGTAAAACTATAAACTAAAACCTATGAAATCGGGGGGCGTTGAAATAAGGGATTATGGAAACTACATTAAATTATATTAAACATATTATAACGCTGGAAATATATGTACAAAACAAAGTACACCTACATCAAGTATACATCGTGTTGTTTGTGTTAAACCATTATATCAAGGGGCTTGTACTATGCATTAATCAGACCGATTAATTTACCTGCATTTATCATACTAATTTTATCCCTTTTACTGATTTTTGGACACTGTAACATTATCAAACTATTGTAATTAAACCCCTTCTCCATTTTCTATTATCATAAACTTGGAAACTAATTCATTTAAAACCAAATAGAATACGGTAACAGAAGCCATTTGTGGAAATAATCTCTCGCACTGGGGATTGCGAGGTAAAAGAAAAATAAAGAGTTAAGCTTATCAGGTCGAACTATTTTTAAGCTCCGGCAGTAGTTAGCGACAATGAACGGTGACTGGGTCGCATCCATTGTTAGACTCGGGAATGATAAGATGTGAGATCTCAGTTAGACTGGTTCCTGAGAGGCCATAACTCATCATAATACCATTACATTGTTGTTGGTGTTGTTCACCGTATGTATATGAAGACAGTACGTGTGTGTGGATACGTAAGTGTATAGTAAGTATTGAATGCGGAGGTCGACCGAGATGGGACCATGATCTCAGTAGCAGTGATCCAAGTCGCGATAGCCAGCCACCAGCAGCGGTCCGCTACTGCATTGTGTTCTTACATCTTACGACCAGAGCTACCGGCTATACACTGCCTCCTATATTTATCACGTATTAGGCCTTACTGGAGTGGGTGGACAGCGATTGAAACGCAACAGATATTGCCGGCCGCGCGGACCCGATACACAGAACCGATTATTAAGGCGTGCTTTTCATTATTCACTCGTTTTAGTCCTCTTGTTTTGTCGTATAGTCTTACCACTTTTGTATTTTATACTATACTCATTTCGATTAATTGGTCTAATAACGCAATTTTCCTTCCACAATGTTATTTATAACGGTATTACTTTTTATTTTATATTTCTACAGGACAACCTTATAAGTACATGTGTTTCCATAAATCCTTAAATGCCAACCTACTGCAAAATCTTTGTTCTTAAATCAGTTAACAAGTAAAATCCGTGAGATGTGTAAAGCTTTCCAGAACTTCCCCATGAATATTTTTATTATGTAGTAGCTTTAGTACTTATGCATTAATACCATATAAAATCTCAGACTTTACATTAGACGATTTCGTCTCCACTGCTCTGCCCGTGTCATCAAAAACATCTGTTGGAGATCTTTTTCTAGTTTGAAACACATGCACTATCGAAGTCCTACTAAAAGTGAATGTGTTGGGTTACATTAATATAAACCCTAAAGATTCTATTCGTACGGTTGCAAGAGGACTTGATACAAATAAAAGTACTGTTCAGAGGATTCTTAAGGAAAATAAATATCACCCCTTTAAAATACACCTTCTCCATTACGTCTTTGTTGGAATGACAAAAGCAGATTTCATAATGATGGTGTCTTAATAAACACAATGTTCATTAGTGGTCAATAGAAATTCCTGGATGCACTCCAGAAACTCGTTTCCAAGCATTATCGGGAATTACAAACTTTATTAGGCCTTAGTTTTTCGAGTGCACTTTAACAGGGCTCCACTATTAATTTTTTTCCGGCATACGCTTCCAGAACTTTTACAAGATACTTCTCTATTAGAACGGCATTCAATGGCTTACCAAAGACGGCCAGAAAATGTTGAAGAACTGACAAACTATATTTATGAAGCCAGTCGTACATTTCCCATGAGTACAGCTGCCTGCACGAGACAAGTGTTAAGAGGGCCCCAAATTTGTGTGGAGACTGAAAGCGCTCAGTTCGAACGTTTACTTAAGTAGTTAGTTGATTTATACTACCTTTGGATCAGGTATACAGAAAATAGCTTTGAAATTATGAGATAGTATATCACAGTGTATATAAAATTATAGGGATGCCATTAAAAAAAAGTCAGGGGTGGTTACTACGGGACGATTTTGTTTTAGAGGTGATTTTCAGATATTTTCAGAGAGGTCTCCCATTAGAAAATATTTTTGATTCATTTCATTACCTTCAAAAGGTAAACAAAATTACAGCATCTTACCTAAAATGTGAGACATGCAGTATATTATCTAAAATTAGAATTGTAACATTGCCTTGTATCAAGTGTTAGAGCAGACATTTCGCTGTTCATTAACTGCTATATAAATTGTCTTTGAGCAACTGACAATATGATCAGCAGTGCACTAACTTTAACCTTTGAGATGCCACAGAAATCGAAAATATTCACTTATTAATAGGCAACGGCCGTGAAAGCCTAGTAAAATACTTTCAATAAAAATTTTGCATATATTATCACTACAACCAACAGATTATGAACTAAAAAAATATTTAGAAATCAAATTTCTGGCATCGAAGTTGTCTTCTTTATTTTCATAAATAATAATAATAAAATAATGTGCTTTATTGTCATGAAAAATTACAAAATTTTATGGAAGATAAGTAAAATTACAACTAAAAATAGGTACAACAAACAATAAAGTAATACATAGTGTTGACACACTAAGTTGTCAAGTGGGAGAAAAAAATACAAAAATTTTAATCCAAAATTTTACCCTCCTCCGAAAAAGTTGTTAACTGCGTAAAGAGGTTTCATTATTCGTATGATTTAACCTTCCTGCGGGAATTTACATAGTTGGTATCGATCTAAGGTGGATTGGCAGATGGTTGTATAGTTTGACTGCGTTGTAGAAGATTGAGGTTTTAGTCAACTCTGTATTTGGTATTGGAACATAAAGATCGTGATTAAAGCGTCTTGTAACGTAGTTATGGTGGTGTCGTTCAGGTAGATCTGAAAGATGTTTACGAACTGGTAAGACGAATTCAAGCATGAATAGCGCAGGGAGAGTTAGGATTTTATGGTTTAAGAAAAAAGGCTGGCAATGATCTCTGCTCCGAAGACGAAATATGTAGCGAACTGCCCTTTTTGCAGTTTAAAAATGGTATTAAAATTGTATAAAGTACAAGTGCCCCAAAAGGGCAGAGCGTGACGAAGGTGCGATTCGAAAAAGGCAAAGTAAGTGATTCGAGCAGAGGGAGGACTACGCGCCCTGGCTACAGACCTAATTGCAAAGCACGCAGAAGACATTCTTTTGGCGAGGGAGTCGTTATGCAGAGACCATCAAAGAGTGCCATCAACAATAAGATCCAGGAATCTGACAGATGGAACTATATTGATAGTCTCATCTTCGAAAACACATGGTTGCTGCAGTGCACCTTTATACGGTAGAATCACGGTTTTTGCTTTATTATAGCAGAGGCAATTTGAATTGCACCACTTTTTGATGATGGTTAAGTCGCTGAATACAGCCGATTTTAGGTCTACTTTGTTAGGGTTGCTCCAAGTAATGCTAGTGTCGTCTGCGAAGAGACATAGGAATATCTGTATTTGCAGAAGAAGTGCACCTGTTTCTGGTATTCTTTTGCCATGGTGTCAGCAGCAGGTGTACATTGAACTGTAATGTTTATTAGTTCCTCAATTTTAGTTAACTTGCACCTACAACTTATCTTAAACTATAAATTTTACATTCTAAAACTCAGTTTCTCAACTTTTAAACAATAATTGCCTTTGCATATCTTTGTTTCAGTTATACCAAATTTAGTTCCTTAACTTCTTTTGTTTCGATTTACGGTTTGGTGATTTGTTTAGATAGGTTTATTTCATAACTGCACTTGGCTTATAAATATATAGATTGGTTGTCCCAAAAATGTCACTTCAATTTATTGTATATTTGTGGCCATAACTTTAAAATCTATTCTTTAGCCATTATTAGAATTAATAAATAATTGTACATAACATTGTAATAATTGCTACACCACCGGCACAAGAAATAAAATCTAATCTAATAACTACCCTAATTTCAGCTACTTTTGTATACGCGAATAAATTACCTCACGTTATACGGCAACCCATTCAATAATTATTTTACATATATGACAATAACTGTAGTAAAAGGGTGATTATAAGTTACCAATATTATAACACAATCGCATTTTAGCCGATAAAAACCTGTCTCTTGCGTTTGTTGTTTTATTTATAGCCAATATATTATGACTTGTCAGCCGGCAGGTCAACTCCTTAAATTTCCAGTCTGGCCACTCCATTTACTTAAGAACAATTACCAACTTTGTTCGATCAGCGGTCGACAAGATGAGAGACTTACGCTCAACTTAAATATTACCATCCGTGAGCAGATGGAATTCAGTGGTAGCACACCCAGTGAACACAATGAGCTTTTTATCGCGGCCGATCTATCGAACTCTCCACACACCGAGGACGAACCGAGAAACGAGCCAGCCAGGTCCGTTCGTTCCGAAACAGACAATCGACTGCGTAATTAAAGTAGGCTGTGATTATTGATTGCTTCCAAATTGAATTGAAAACAATTCCGAACACTGATGGACGTTAGAGACAAATGGAAACTACTTAGCGAGTTTTGATGCTACCGATTGATAAATTGACAGGTCCACTTTATACTCCGCCCGGTCATCGGTAATACACCGAAGGTTACTTATACCGCATTCATCCTCTTCACTTCACTTCTTATTCGTTAGATTTATTTTTGTTGGTCAAAATTGGTTTCTTTATTCTTTTTATATTGGAAGATTGACTTAATAATAAATAAAATAAATTGCCAACATCAAACTGTATTTATATTTTCCTGTAATTTCATCCGAATCGACACAACAGTCAAACTTTAAAGGGAAAACCTAATTAAATATTTTATTTATATATTTATAGCTATAGCTATCTGTTTGTTATTGTATTGTATATTACAAATTAGTGATGCAAATGTACATAACTCGTGTGAGCTTCAAATACGACTTTTGCGAATATATAAGAATATGATATTTTAATTTTTTGAAGTTATTGATTTACCGGGGTTAATAGATACATTCCACCGACAATAGCAATCCTGCACTTTCTTTTCACCAATTTAATTTATTCTTCAAAGCATTTTTGTTTTGATCTGGAAATAAATTAAAATAAAACGAAATATATGGTGATGGGAAAAACTTGGGAGGAGAAGATAACCTGGTGGTGAGCGCAAAAACGCCAAAAAATATATTTTCGAAAGAGTAAGTAAATTTGTCTACTTGGGAGTTAATGTTGAAGAATATGGGCGTAAAGAACAGGAAATTCAGGCAAGAATTGCAAAAGAAAACCGGAAATACGGTAGCCTGAAGGGTCTCATGAAATTGAAATATGTATCAGAGGAAACAAAAGACCGAATCTATAAAACAGTGATAAGATCTGCCGCCACATATGCCTATGAGACGTGGGTTCTGAATAAGGTGGAAGAGGTTCAGATAAAAATATGGGAGAGAAAAATCCCGCGTGCTATATATGGAGGAGTAAAAAGCGAGGAAGGATGGAGAAGGCGCACAAATCTAGAAGTAGAAGATGCATATGAAAGCTCCAAATATCGTAGCGTTTGCCAAAGCCCAAAGAATAAGATGGCTGGGGTATGTACAAAGACTAAGCAGAGATAGGTTACCAAAATTCGCTTACAGCAGAAAGCCAATAGGGAAAAGGAGAAAGGGGAGACCGAGAGAGAGATGGATGAATAAAGTGGATGAAGATCTAAAAAAAATTAAAATAGGAAATTGGAAGGAGATGGTAGGGAGCTAACGGGAATGGAGAAATGTAGTCCGTAAAGCACCTCTAGACTGTTCCTAATATTAGCATCTTATTAGCCCCAGGCATTCACGACCTGTAGAGCAAATTATTATAAGCATTTTTGTTGCATTACGTTAAATCATTAATCACTAAGAATTTAAAAAATATACATTATCGCTTCAATAGAATACTGCCGACAATTGAACTAACTACAGCAAGCTGTTGCACCAAGCAACATGAAACTTTATTCCAAAAGCAAAGTTTAACATTTTTCAAATGTTTGTTTTAGCAGTAGGGAGTGTTGGGTTTTTTGTTTGAATGAACCACTTCTTTTTGTTAGTGTGATGTCACCGAAAGTGTACAACACAATTTTTTAAGATTTATTTTATTGTAAATGTGGAGGTTTCCTTCCGACATTCTATGTAGAGAATTTAATTATCAATCCCTCTAAAATCGGTTATGACGCAAGTATCCTTTTTGTATACAATATTGCGTGGTTATTTAAGCGGATACCTGCTAGCTCCAGCTATTGAATCTTTTATACCTCGTATTAATGCTAGGTCTAAACTATTTTTCACGTCCCTTTAGCTAACACCACTCGTTACGCTTTTTCACCGATCATATCTACATATATACAGAACTGTTAATCATTATTGTAGAGATATATATTTGTTTTATATTAATATTCGAATATTTCAGAAAATATTGTATCAAAAATTCTATTACAGGCAGCTAACAGACATGTTCTGTGATTTTAGTAGTATTTTTGAAATTATCAAAATCTAGAGCGGCTCTTACAAGGTACGCGTTCCTTTTTGGCATTATCCTTTGAGTAAAATAATGTCATTAGTACCAAAATATGTGACTTGACTATATTAAAAAGTAACCACAGCTTTATATTGACTTCAAGTTATTCATGGGAGAATTTTCACGTTTTTGATGCAAAATATTTTGAATGGGAAATATTTTACTATAATACGCGGGATGTCCGGTTACTAAGACACACCTTCTACATCGCTCCGATCATCTAAAATACGTGCAAGCTTCAGCACGTATTTTAGATGTGCATCTAATTGCCTTAGGTTCAGTACAACATGCGCAGTAACCGCCGCTGTCAGTTCCGATCGAAATCTAATTTAAGTTTAAAATGCGAGCGCTCACTCGTTTCTTGCATTCAAATCATGAAACACCTACCGAAATTCATAAAATATATTGAAGACTTACGGAAAGGCGTTATGAGTCAAAAATAAGTTAGCGTTTGATGTAAACAGTTCAAAAGGGGACGCAAAATCATCAACAACGAATACGGATGAGAATCAATTAAAGATGGATACGCTGATTCAAGAACACGTCTACGATACGTATACGAGAAATTACTCTACTGACCGACATTACTAAAAGCTCTGTTAGTGAAAGTGTATCTAAGTAGGTTACGGAAGAGTTTCGGCGAGATGGATACCAAAACTGTTGACCGACCAACACAAAATGCAACGAATAGCGGCGGTAATGGAGCTTTTAACGCGCTATCGTCGTGAAAA
Source organism: Osmoderma eremita (assembly GCA_031763485.1). Taxonomy (NCBI): domain Eukaryota; kingdom Metazoa; phylum Arthropoda; class Insecta; order Coleoptera; family Scarabaeidae; genus Osmoderma; species Osmoderma eremita. The sequence goes on along the minus strand of JARFOC010000665.1, from coordinate 133,199 downwards.
CGGATTTCTAGAATCTATAGTTACAGGAGACGAAACGTTGATACACCCCCATACTCCCGAATCAAAAAAAGACTCGATGACGTGGAAGCATCCTAGTTCACCAAACCGAAAAGATTCAAAGTTTAGCAGTCCGCAAAAAAGACAATGGCAACTGTGTCCTGAGATATGCAAGGCATTTAGCTTATAGACCTATTACGACCGAAAGCGACAATCAACAGCGATATCTACTGTCCAATTTTCGAAAAACTACACAAACCCATTCGGCAGAAAACAAGAGGAAAGTTGACGAAAGGAATCAGGTTCTTGCATGCAAGACCGCACACCTCAAATCAGACGAAGGCCTGGCTTCAGAAACACAATTGGGAAGTTATTGTCCATCCACCCCATGTCCAGACTTAGCTCTTTCTGATTTTCATTTATTTGTCCCGTTGAAAGTTTATTAGTCGGGTAAAAGGTTTCAAGACGACGACGAAGTTCAAGAGAAAGTACGGCAGTATTTTACAAATTTGGATCGCACCTTTTACGAAGAGGGTTTACAGAAGCCGGTGTCTCGCTGGGATAATTGCCTTAACATTGGTGGCGATTATGTTGAAAAGTAACTAACAGTTCACGCTTTTACTTAGTGTATGTTTGATGTCTATAAATAAAGTAGTCTGTCTGTAATTCACAAATGTATCTTAGTAACCGGACATCCCTCGTATGTATACACATATTCCTAATTTAAGTATCAATTAATCTCAATCTTCACGAAAGGCGAATTACTATTCACTTGTATTTTTCGTTCGATAAAGCAAAAAACGTCACTTTAAATTAGGTATTGTACAAGTTGAAATCAACAGATTTGGCATAGATTACTTGCTGATCGGAAGTCTAGTACCATAAATTATGGAATTGATTCATAATAAATTTAAACCCCGACCTCTAACTGCATAACATCACGGCATGTCAACAAATATCCATATACCATCATAAGAAAACAGCCAGCGTTTATCTATGAGGTGGCTGACAGCTTAAATTGACAAGATTATCCTTACAACCTGTAGTGAAATTACATCGTGATACAGGGGGGCGAGTGTGCGTTCATGCGTTTAAACATAATGAGCTATTAGCTCTATAATATGTGTGTAATCAATTTTGTTCTAACGTGTTCTTAAAAACCCCAGGAAACGATTAGGTAGACCATTAATCTAACAAATTCAAATATTACCTGGATTAGAATATTGTCATATTTTTTATTATGTATAAATGTCTTTAAATCAAGGTATTTTAATCACATTCAATTCTACTTCACGCCAATAACATAGAGCATAGAAACTCAAACTCAAACAGGCACTTACTAAGCCAATTTTGTTCTTTTAATTACTATTATTACTATTCCCGATAATTACGCAGCTCCTGTTATTAGAACACGCCTGATGTTCGGAGCTCAACTTGCCGATTCTCCGCGCATACGTACGATTCAGTAGTAACAACAATACGTACAATCAACATCTTGCGTATAATTATTTCTTTATTAGCACAGCAGAAAAGCCAATTAAAAATTAATAACCAACACAGAATGCAATCTGGAATAATAATACGAAAACTAATTAGAAAAAAATCTGAAACCTTGGATCTACGTGTCAACCAGAAATGATATATTAAAGTGATACTATCACCAAAGAATTCTCTAATTATGAAGGTAATAAAAGTAAGAAAGATCATAAGCCTGATCTTTAGCAAGTATTCGTTACCACCCACATTTTTCTCCTAATGCAACTATTAACACATGCATACCTAATTACACAGTAAGCAATATAAATGATAATTCATCGCCATATTACCAGTTTTTCCCTCATTAAGAACCGCAAGTTATTACCAGCAACGCCATTCATATCACAATGTCATATTTATTATATTTGCGTGTACACTAAGGAATAGAATTGGCTCAGCCAAGCAAAAATTGGTTAGTTTAACATTCTTCGTTTGTATATACCCAACACTCCCTACTGTTAATACAAATATTTGAAAAATGTTAAATTTTGCGTTGGGATTAAAATTTGATGTTAATTGGTGCAACAACTTGCCCTAGTTAGTTCAATTGTCCGGAGTATTCTATTCAAACGGTGATAAATATATTGTTTTCAAATCGTTAGATATTTAACGCGATTCAACAAAAGTGTTTAAAAGAATAAATTAATGGTATTTGTGAAAGGAAAGTATGAGATTACAATTGACGCAAACGCAATGTATTCATTAAATAAAAAGGTCAGAAACTAGTTTATTGCAAACACGACGATACGGGACAAAAAAACTTATAAAAAGTACAATTACAAGGGACGATCCCGAAGCCGGTAATTCAAAGAATTATGAAACTTTGGGAAGATGCAGATCAGATATAGGTATGTAATACGATTGGTGAAATGAATTTTTGAAAATGGGAAATTTTACAGTCTGCCTATACGCATAACCCGTTAACGGTAAGAGATATAGAAAAAGTTTAAAGACAAAAATTGTTTGGTCGAGTGAGTTTTATTAAGCACACAAGAAAAATAGTTTAATGTATCAACATCTTTATACATATTTTGTTTCGACAGGTAAACATGCTTGGGATTGCTAATAGGTTTTTTTATGTATTTAATTTAATTTAATTTACAATTTACAATAAACAACAACAAATTCCACATACATGTATGTAAATCAAAGCGTTGCT
>JARFOC010000665.1:105995-130407 GCA_031763485.1 Osmoderma eremita | reverse complement strand
ATATTCCTTGTTTCTATTGCTATTTGTTTGTAGTTAGTCTTCAGGTATTGTACTAGTTCGTATTTCGGCTTAGGTATAGTGAGCTTCACGATAAATTAAAATAACTTTAATTAGTACTAATACCTGTGAAGGACTAAATGTTTGCAGATAGTATTTGTCTATTAGGGGGATATTAGGAAAAATTTAAAAGTGGCTACAGGTGATGTTTTGAATAACAATTAGTAAGGAAAATATTGATTAAAAGTAAACCATACAATGTATTTGACAAATAATTAATTTTAATGTAAACGACATTATTATAAAATCCGGCTTAAGAAAATTTCACCTTAATGCGAACCTGCAGTGTTTATTTCGGTACTTAAAGATTCCCATTCCGATAATTTTTATAACCTAATTATCTCTAAACAAGTTATTTTAATTTATCATGAAGCTCACTATATAATGGTTATCGCATACGTATGGAAAAATTTTGTAAGAGAACTTTCTGATCTTGCATTACTCTATGGTTACGATATACAATATCATGAACACAGTAACATTATCAAATCACAATCTCTTATTCATAATCAACTTTCGGCGCCAAAATAGCACGACGTATTTGCCAACGCTTGGTATAAGAGCGAATACGTTGACCAAAGACCGAACAACAAGACTTTGTGCTTCCTCCTCGTTGTTCCATACGTGGTAGCATAGTGCAAGAAATTCCTGTGTTTTCAACATTTCTTTTAGTTTCATCACCATACAGAATAACCATTGCATGTTTAAATATAAAAAAATTGTATGTTGGTAGGTGTTTTAAGGTATAATAAAATTGCTGATATATTATGATAAACTCTAAGGCAAAATAGTTTATAATATAATTATCAATAATTATCTACATGTTTGTTAGTTTTTAAATTAATTAATTTCAACGCTGTAATTAGAGGCCTGTTACACGATCAACCAATCCCTATTAAATATCCCAAAGAAATTTACCTGTCGAAAAAATATCTGTAAAAATGTTCATAATTTGAACTTTTTTCTTACCCGCTTAATAAAATTTTTGTCTTAAAACTTTCTCTCTGCCACTTTCCGTTACGCGCATAGATGAAATGCAAAATTTCCGATTTCGAATTCAGTTCATTTAGAGTCTTTTTCCGCAGAAAAAGAGCATAGTGAGCTCCACGATAAATTAAAATAACTTTAATTAGTACTAATCGAGTTACAAGGGTTTGCTATTCGGAGTTTACCTGTGAAGGATTAAATGTTTGCAGATAGTATTTGTCCATTAGGGGGCTATTAGGAAAAAATGAAAAGGGCCTACAGGTGCTGTTTTGCATAAAAATTAGTAAGGAAAATATTGAAGTTTTGTGGTACATATGAACATTTTATTAGAAGGGTGATGATACAAATATATCTATGTTCTATCGAACTTTTATTTTTAAATAAAACAATGTATTGGTATTATTATAAAATCGGGCTTAAGAATATTTCACCTTAATGCGACCCTGTAGTGTTTACTTCGGTACTTAAAAATTCCCATTTTTATAAACTCATTATCTTTATACAAGTTATGTTAATTTATCGTGAAGCTCACTATACTATACTATCACCTGTATGTGATCTGCATGTTCCGAAAGATTAATAATTTTTTGAATTATTCGGTATCGTCCCTTGTTAGTCAACCTCATACCATATATGTACCCACATTTGTATCTCTAATTTGTTATAAACAATTTAAAAATAAACAGATAAGTATATAAATACATAGATGTCCCGACATAAATTCATTAACTATTTATAATTATAGATAGCCCACGAATACAAATAATTCAAATATCTTGCATATTACTTGGATGTATTCTACCCCATTCACTTAACCAATTGTTGTAAATACCGGTCATTTTCATTTCTAATTTAAACGATACCCGCATACGCACATACATTACATATAACAAATATATTCCAATACAATACTTAGAGTTATCTGAAAATGCAACAACAACAACAACATTGTGCATTCGACTTCAAACAAAGTATACGTACGACGAAACTAGAATGGTCCTGATCACACAACAACTATATAAAAAGAACTGTACGCAGGTATGCAATTGCATGAATGTATGCACATTCAATTCTTAAAGGGAAATTGTGATATCTTAATTCTAACGGGAAATCTTTTAAACTGTGATAATACGCTTTCTATACATTCTACAATTAATTAGTTGTTTGAATCAAACAAAGAGAAATTTAACGCCAAGGATAATGTTACTCCAACTGCCAACGTAATTTAAGCAAACTCGTCAAGGGTTTACTTCAAAAAATTTCTTTTAGAGTTCACTTAAAAACCATGAATACTTTCCATTTGTAACCCGAACAAATTCCTTTTGCTCCAATGTACAGTAAATTTATTTTTCACATATAAATTTGTGTATGTACAGTTGCTACAACAAATGCAACAATATATATATTTGTCTGTCTATTTTAGACATTATCTTTTAAACACATGTTTGAAATTTTAAATATGTTATGACTGCACGATGTTCATTGAAAACATTAAACAAGTATTTCGTTCTAATACATTTCTACTACGCCTATTTTATTCTGTTTTCATGGAAATTGCAATACCGGTCTAGTAAGCACTTACATTGTTAACAATTAGTTCCCTTCAATAAAACCCGCGTATTTCTTTCCGTTATTCTAAGTCCCTTTTCTAGCACAGACATTTGGATGTTCACAAACCTTATACGGTTAAATTCTATACATTCTTAATTCAGTTTTTATATGTAGATTTAAAAATGTTTATATTGTATATACTTATAACAATATAACCTGTTCATATAAGATTGATTTAGTAATAACTAAATTGAATGCTAAATATACGCATGTAAAAATATTCATTTATGCAACAGTCAACTATAAATATGTAACCATTAATAAGAGAACCGACTACAATTAAACGGCACTACATAAATTTTATGACACGATTATACTACTTCTTTAAAACACTTATTAAGATTAAATACATCCCAAACTGTCAAAAAGGTAAACAGTCAACGAACTTACTTTCTGCAGGTATAAATATTTAACAGAATTTCATTAACATATTCATAACAACAGCTTTCTGTTTCATTTCGTCAATTCATGTTAATACATGCACATGGCCGGAAGGAATTCTGACCCAAAAGTCTGCATGCAATTCTATTGAACTGTTCGCGCTCCCAATTCTAAGGGTTTAAAGTTCTAGGAATTATTGCCCATGACATTTCGAATTTCAGTTCCAAGATAATTGTGGTGTTTGAAGAGCGACTTAATTATTCCACATTTTAAATTTAAATTTAGTGAGATTGTCCTTTTACGTCGTTTTTGCAGCCATTATCTATGTGGTAATATTGTCTAATGAAAATGAAAGAGAAGAAATATCTTTTTTTAATGGGAAACAAGATGTAAAAGAAGCTTTACTTGGATATATTCGAAATAGGTTAGCAAGTTATCGATCTCTGTTACTTATTAAAGAGTACACTAAATATATGTACAATCAATTGTTGACTTTGAAAAATATGTATAGCTAAGCAACTTGCACGAAAAATGCGATAAGTCTGTTTATGTCTGTCATGGGAACCAAGAATTCTTATCCAATTAATAATTTAGTTGTATATACACATTATTAATTCTTCTCACTTCCTAGTACATTTTTATTTCCATTTATACTTTATTATGTTGAGATGTATATTTTCCACATTCCATATAAAAGCTGAAAAGATTGACAGCATCAATGTCAATGTGTATAATGACCACATTCTAGGAATATATAAATCTTACAATCAATTTTACAGACACATGATTAATTTACAACAGTTCGAATGAAATCGGGAGTTATGTAGCAAAAATGATAAAACGATTTTCATTTTGCCTTAAAACCTTAAAATCTTAAAACTGAAACTACATGAAAATTTTTTGCGATCGATAGGCTGTGTACAAAAATGTTTTTAATACTAAAACAATAACAAAAAATACAAAATATTTTTGCTTACGTTCATCCAAAAACACACAGGTAAAAACAACAAAATAATTAAGGATATTTCTTCATTTCTTTCAGTATAGCCTTTTAATCTATGACTATAGCCAAACAAAAAATAATAATAGAATGCCAATGTCTTAAACTACTTCAATCAAATCATCATTATCTAATAATATTGCATTGATTTATTCGGTACTGAAAATGAATATAATATTGCTTGGTTTTTACATTCCTCTCGAGTGTGAATTAGGTGTGGTAGTATATATTTAAAATATATTTTTCTACTTTGATACTATAATAAGGCTATTAACACATCGAAAGCGGTATCCTATCACAGCACTATTTAGCGCAAGCCCGCTAAGCAGTCTTTTAATATATAAATTAGTGCAATTTAATTTTTCAAGAGCGGTCAATTTAAGTTTCAAATGTCAAAAAGGCGGGAGAAGCTAACGTTAACTTAAATTATTTCTTTATTTGCCAAATATTTTCAACACATTGTGTCTTCATCAGGACTAGAAATTTTAATTGTAATATCTTTAGATTAAATGAGTCGAGGAACATAATGTGTGTATGTAAGTTGGTAGAAAAATCAATTCTTCAAGATTCTTCTCCGAATTTACATATACACATTATGTCCCTCGACCCATTTAACGTAAGGATATCATAATTAAAATTTCTAGCCTTGATGAAGACACGATATGTCTGGAAAATATTTGGCAAATAAAGAAATAATTTAATGTCAGCTTCTTCCATCCTCTGACGAATCCTTGAAACATACAATGGAGTTATTAGCGTTGAAATATCAGTTTATTAAATATTTCGGTCTATATGTATAATGAACGCACAAAAAATTGATATAAAATATTGATTACTAGATAGAAACTAAGGGCAAATAATTCAGGAAATTCCTATTATTTCATTATCACCACTCTTAATGGATTACCATATGGAAAAAATAGAAATAATTGAGTGCTTTGTACTATTTCGAATAAAGATTGTATTTCCTAAAACGATGCCATTTATTTATTTGTTCTTAAAAGTGAGTATAATCGATATGTAAATTTGAACTATGTCAATTTCAAACAATCATACGAAATTCTATGTCTACTTATGTAAATAATATACAATGTTCACCTCAATATGGTTTTATTTGCTTTCTGACCTACACCATACATTCATCATACATTGTGTAAATGAACAATGGGTTTCAATAACTATTCAATTCTAATAATTTCTGGCCTTAATTAATTCACAAATTAATGTTTCACTTAAAGGTGAAGCAATAATTAGAAACATATAACTGCCATTAATATAGAAATATACCATTAACTATAGTTATGGTACACTGAGAAAAATAAACCCCAAAATTTAACAGAATTGTCTTAAAATTTACAGGGCACGTCCATAAAGATCTCTATGCCCCAAATTTTATATCTTTTTTGGTGTAAAACTATTCTAGTATATTTAATTAAGATAAAACTGGTCGGATATGTAATATTTACTGGAGCATATCTGCTGTACCAACCTTTTTGTGGTATAAATCTTGTAGAGGTGATTTGTAAAAGTTACTAGAAAGAATGGTAAAATTTACTACTTGTAATTAAAAGATTTGCTTGACTGATGTGCCAAAATTACATACTTATGAAATATATTATGGATTAAGGTAAATTAAAAGAGCATCAGATTACCTATTTTATTGAGGATACTTCTATTAATAAGTACTAATAATATATAAAAGTAGAAAACCAAACACAATTTCAAACAAAAACATAATTTATAATTCAATAAAATCGAATTCAATAAACAGCTGTTTTGTTACATGTGTTCAGTTACAATGAGTCGTCTTCCATCTTTTTTAATCAATAAAACTAACAACCTTGAATTAATTTGTAGTAACTAAGTAGACGTAAAAAAGCTCATCAAAACACATTGTTTGCAACAACTGCAGAGACAAATGTACTTTTTTCGAATCTAATAGCAACACCCCTTGAACTATTGCAAACGCTGTATAATTTTTCTTAGTGTACGTTGTTTTCATCACTCAAGTAACTTGATTAAATTTCCTAGAAGACTATTTAGAAGAAAGTTCTGAATTTTATTAAAGCACAAACATATGTGTATGTAGGTATACTAGAAATATATATGCATGAACAGATCGTAGCTGTGAGTAGACATTTCGCATTTTTGTAATAGGTACACATATCTATAAATTAAATATTCTTGGGTAATAACACAACTTTTAAAACTCTGGGCTCTACAGGGGAAATTGCTAATCGACTAAGCATTTCCCTTTTACAGTAAAATCTACTTAAATATTAAATAGATTTCCGTTAAAATATAATTTCAAACAACGCCTGAACCAATTCCATTTTCATGTTTTCTATATGCGGCAATTACATATTTCTGAAATAGCTGGGTGGATGTGGCAATAATCTAAAGTTGTAGAAGAAACGTTTTCTAACGTATGCATGTACTCATTTTGTACCCACATTAAAGAAACTTATCGTGTTATTAATAACGATTACTAAATCGTTGATACCCTCATATTTAGACCCACATAAATAAATAACTACGTTCTTTTTTTCACACAGTAAAGGAAAAGTAAAGGTCAAATGTTAATGTTACGCCATTGACAGGAATATAATTCTAATATTCTGATCGTTAGAAATTTTGGACATTAGTATTTTATTATTCTTTTGCCGTCGTATTTGGTTATCATACTAGATATGTTGTTATTCCTTTCTATATATATTTATAAACTAAAATCATTCTAAAAATTATTACATACATGTGATATGAAACATAAGAAAAAAGGGTGAAGTTCCTTAATTATTGAGTGACAAATATCATATATTTAGTATATATAGATTCTACCGTTACAGCGTTTACATACATTTAACAAATATTTTCAGGGCAATTTTTTAATTCGGCGTTAGACTACGCATTTACAAATATGTTTTCGTCCAGATTTACTACCATTTACAGCGCAAACAATAACAAAAATTGTCTATAGAAAAATACAGACGCAAACTCAATCACATACGCACTCCGACAAAGCACGTAAAATTGAATAAAATTTACATTCCATGTATATGCATGTAGAAAATATTTACCGGGCAAATAAAAGACTGCATATTTTTCGGTAATTTAAATAGAGGCATTGTCTATTATTTTTGAATATCATATTTACATATGTAAATGTCAATTTAAATTGCATTTTAATCGTGCACTAAAACCAATATTGACAAAATGTTTTAATTCATATTTTATATTTGTTGCGTAGGCCAGTGGTGTATACCACGAAAATCGGCACATGCACGCAAACGTGCAGGGTTAACATCACCCAATTTAATCGGTGACGGGGAGCACACAGACAAGGGATGTTATTTTATTGAATACACATAAACACAGGGGTTGTCGTACCTCTGTCGCATCCCTGTACTGTTGTATAAAGTTCAGATTTTTGTTTCTGGTAACATTATACTATATAATACACGTATTATCTTTTTGAAATTTTCAGTGGATCTATATGTTTGTAATATAATGTAGGTATGTATGCATATGCAATCTTAAAAGTAATAATAAATGAAAATAAAATATAACCAATAATAATAAATAATAAATAAATTAAAATTATCTAATGCTCGTATGTGAACCGGGTTCCAAGCAAGTTGCAAACTTTTATGGACTTACGATGATTTTATATTTAATCTTCGAATTGCACCACTTTGTTTGGTTCTATAATAATTATAAATCAGTTGCTCTTTATGCTTCACAATATTAACTGCTAATGTCTGATTTTTTATAACTTATAAATGAATATATAATTTAGTAAAACGACTTTAAGGAGTGGGTAAAATACTTTTCAGTATAGTTACCTTCAAATCTTTATATTGGAAAGCACGTAAACAGTGTTCAAGTAAAGCTTTCAAGTCCCATACTTTGTGTCCTTAATCGTTATTGTTCTTTAGTAACTTTTATTGTTGGATGAAGAGTAATATTTAGCATGTACCTAATTATTTTAAGTACTGCAATGATCTTTTACAACATCTTGTCGTTTCATTGTTATTGTATAGGTTCGTGAGCCAGGAAGCAATCGCTACCATCGAATTGTTGATCATCTGGGTTAATTGAATACGCGCAAGACTGCCACCACGATTGGTGTTTGAAATTTAACATTAGAGATTCCATTAATATCCGTGGATCAACCGGTAACGACGGTCTCTGTTTGATAGGGAGTAAGGGTAATATGAGTCCAGCCAGCGACAAGAAATGAGCATAAATAATGTTACTAAATCAAAAAATACTTTATTGTTTTTATAACTTGTAAATGAAAACAAACTATTATACATCACACAACACTACACAACAAAAGGGTTTTGAACTGGTTTTACGCACCACATCAGGAATCTACCATACGAAGAACGACACGCCAGTGGAATTCATCGACTCCAAGTTGCTACCACAGAGTCACGAGGGCGCTCAAGAAGGCCGCATATCCAGTATAGTGAATGAACCATTCGACACTGCAATTACATCGTAGTACAAGACAATAATAATGGATTGCCGTGGTGACCATGACAGGAATATTAGATGGTTGCGAGAGTAACGGGGAGAAACGTGAGCAGCAATAAAGCGGAAATAGTAAGAAAAAGAGTGATAAGAAGGAGTGATTAGGAAACTGAGGTGAAGGAAGTATTGGAAGGAGGAAAAGGAGTGACGAGGGTGCAGAGAAGAGAGAAGCGGGTGGAACACATAAGCACACATACACAAGTTATATTTTATAAGGTATTTGATATTAATTCATTCGTTAAATTATATGTGCGTATTATTGGTAAAGTAACATTTCGAAATTATATTTTCAAACACATCTTTAGGTTTCTTGATATAATTTAGATAAATTGCAATTTTTGATTAAGTCACTAAAATATTAATTAGCAATTGTCAATTATTAACATTCAGAAACTGCCAGGCTCGTGTCAATTTTACATGAATGATTTACATGAACCCAAATTCAATAAATTTTATTATTTTAATAAATACATTTGAAATTATTTTATTAGCATTTTGAAACATAGCAGTACATATTCTCTAAATCGTCCAATAAATATTGCAATTTTAATCCAATGTGAATTAACTTAGGTTGTATTTTCTTTGAAAACAAATGGACTAAATATCACTGCAACTAACAGTAGTCACAGATGATACTGTACACTGATAAAAATAATATGATTAGTTCAACAGTTTTTGAAATGCGAAGTGTAATCATTGATATAAGTCTGAAATGGTTAAGTGAACAACAACGAAACTTTAGAAACAATTACTTGTTTAATATTGATCAATTTTGGTTAAGGATATGCAGAAAACGTTGTTGAGAGGAACTTAGCAATATTTTTTCCTGCTCTACACATAAAAATGGTCGTTTGAACACTTGTAAAAATATTCTATATAATTCAATAACTTTTCTGATTAAACGAACCAGCTTTCGTGTAATATTCTCGCTCAACCCTTTGCATGCGCGCCTGCTCCGGGCACTATTATTAGTTCAGTTGCTTAAGCAACGGTATCTTGGTATTGTATTATGTTTTAGGAAATGCATTGAAATTGTATCCTGTTTTAAAAATAGTAGTTACGTTATATATGTGTATTTACGTCTACAGAAGGTTTCCAACAACTAGGTTTGTTTAAAAAATGGTTGGTGTATGTTTCTAAAATGTTTTTGTACAATTTTAAGTGTGAAGCTGAAGGAATCCTTGGAACCGGATTTGTAAAAAGTTATTTGAAGAAGTGTAAATCAACGATATATAAGATTTAAGTGATATAACTTCTTTTTTATTTTTGGTAAAACTGCACTGCGCAAATAAGTTGTCATAATAACAACAAATCAGCTTTGAAGCAAATGCTACAGGTAGATACCTATAGAAGTAACATTGTAAACTGTTGAAATTCCGATACGATGTGATTTTAACATTCTGCGCTAGTTGAAACAACTGTAAGACCTGCATATATTTCTTATTTTTATTGAATCAACTACAACAATCTAACATTTTAATACTTTTTGTAAGAAAATATCTCAAATTGATTGGTCGTATTTAAAAGTAAAAAAAGGCTTCAGGTTACCGTTTTACAGTTAACTAACCATTTTCTATCTCTCAGTGTAGGTTAGTGTTATATTTATTATTATTTTGTGAGATTTATAATACGTGTAATAGCAAAATTGTTTTCTAATTCACTTACACCAAATTTTCCGATATTTACTAAATGTACCTTTCATAATAAATAATTTCACTTACAAAAAAAGTAAATACTAACTCATACTGAAAATATGATTGTAACGACATATTTAACAATCAGACATATTTTTCCTTGGCATTTTAAGATATAACAAAACTGATTAATAGAATACGGCAGGATCAGACTTAACAATTTATTTGGGTTATATTGCGATTGAGAAAAACAAAATTAAAACTTCTTCAAAACGTTCTTTCACGATTTTTACGACAGTTTATCAAACTTTTCTACTCTTACATAAAGAAACAAAATTCCAATTATCTACAAAAATATATGTTGTGTCAATAAATGGTGAACAATTTATGCGACTGATTACATAAGGTTTAGCATAAACAGTTGGAAGTGTTTTTAGCTACTTTTTCCCGAGCAATAATACGATTTGCAACGTAATAACAATAATTTTCTCAAAGCAAGGAGATCTTACAATTAGTACAGGAGCTCTCACGTTTATGTAAATGCGTAAATTAAGAACAATCATTTAAAATTCTCACCTCATTCTTCTTCGCGTTCCGCGCTGGGTTTACCACTCGTTTTAATATACGCTCAAATTAGAAGGAAAAAAAAGATTAGCTGCCAACTTCTCTTGTTTCTGTTTGATGGGACCCATTACATTTATTTTTTATTTTCTTTAGCGTAGGTGCCCACTATTGCTCTTTATTTAGAGAGAACACAATCACTTGGAGGCCGCAGGCACGAAACCATACGTTGAAACACACCTCTATAACAGTGAAGTTAAAAAAAGAACTCAAATGTTTCCTAGAAGGTTAAACGCGCGGCTATCATTTTTCTTTTGTTTTTATTCATCCTTAAAGCTTTATTCTTTTGTCTCGTTTTCTCTTCAGTTTAACCCAGCCAGTTTAGTTATAAGAGTTCTATTGATTTTTGTGGTATATATTCTAATAGAAACAACAGCAATTTATGTAAATATTTAATTTTTATTAAGAATAATATTCTAACTGCTGATTTTGGAGAAATAGAATTAGGTAACTGATCTTATTTCTTATGATAAAAAATAATTAGCAATTATATTAGGCGATGAAGATAAAAGTAATGTGCTTTTAAACCTCATAATGTATTATGAATTTTTGTTTATTTATTCTGTTGTTTAATGTGATCCTCTATTTATATATATCTGTATTAAATAATTTAATATTATTTGCGTTAATTAGATAATCCTTTGTGGGATACGTTAATAAGTTAATAATTTATTAACTGGTTATATTATATTTTAATAATAATTCCAAGATACCATTCAAATATATTTTTCTTATATATTATTAGGTAGGTACATATATGTACTCTATACCAACATTTTTAAAATTTTATATTATTAATAGATCTGAAATTAACGGTAATAAACCAAACATTTTAAATTACTTAAACGTTGACATAATAGTAGTCACAAATATTTCTACAACTATTTCTTTAAATATTTTTTTTCAGAAATCAAAGTTATTTACTCAAGACAAGTATTCAAAGTTAGCCACATTGAAAATAATAAATTATAACCTCTTATTTTTGTATATTTTTTGTTGTTAAAAACTAGATTATTATTATCTATTAATAACAATTATAATTAGGTAATCATAAAAATTAAATGAAATCATTGCCTAGATTTATACGAATACTAAATCCTAAATACAGGAATAAAGAAAATTCATTGCACTTAGGACGATTATCAGAATCCTTCATTTTAGTTAATTCTATTGCTGATTTGTAAATATATATATGTATACATCTGTGTGCTTGTATTCTCAAATATTCCGTTTTTCTATAAGAAAAGCAAAGTAAAATAAATTTTACAACTCCCCAGCCCAGAATTTTCCATCTAAAGATTTGATTCCGAGGTAATCAGCCTTTGAATATAACTAAATAGAATTGTATTGTAGGGTAATACTTTATTGTTAAAGGTCCACTAACGTAAGCGATTACAGAAGATGTTTCACATATGTATTTGGATTAAATAAATAAATAAAACACTGTCCATAAGCATAACAAACCAAATCTACTAGTTCTAGTCAAATTAATTGTAAAATGGTCAGGTTCATTAATCTGTCTAATAAATATCATGTATTAAGCCGTTACTAAAACAACAAATATTTTTATAAATGTAACACTTCTTAAATTTATAAAAATATAGTTCTCCAATAAACACAAAATTAAAAAACATCCTAAATAATTTTGCTTGTTCACTTTCAGTTGAGCTAAGATAAAATTTTAATAAGAATACTGTTATTCATTATTATTATTTAGATGATCAGACACTAAACCTTACAAGGATCTTGTGTTATCATTGGGCCTATTATCTCATGGTTTGTACTGAAAAAAGGATCCGATCAATAAAGTGGTCTGTTCTAAAACAATTATAAAAGATTGTCTTGCTCTTAACTATTCAAGAAATTCGACTAATTAGCTATATACCTTCCCTTATTAAATCTTGAAATTCAAATTATAATGTCAGCTTTTGTAATTCATCATCCTATTATTCCTTGATACAGATATATAGCAAAGGGCGCTTCTAGTGGAAGTTATTTTTCTTAAATACATAATAAGTATATGCATATGTAAAAATACATAAATGTATATAGGAAAGATTTTAATTTTCATTAAATTAAAATATCTTGTGAACAACGGCCATTAAAAAATATTTATTTTCAAGATTCATTTGTATTATTTGAATTTGTCCCGATTTTTATTGTTTGATACTGAATTATCTTTGTACTTACGTTTTCTATGTTTTTCTTTTTCTCTTGGACTTATTAAAAATATAGATATGCTATAATGCAAGACAACTTATCATTTGGATAATAAATAATGTCAAGACAAATAATAAACATATCAATTAATTTCCATACCACTTTATTGAAACAAATACAACAAAAAAAACACTTTTTACAAAACTTCAATACAATTTCAACAGAAAAAAAAACAATAAGTATGCTAGGAACTGTTCTTAAGATTTTACAAAAATACCTCTACTGTAAAATATATTTATAATATATATTTACAATTTTTGTATATATTTACATACATATACTTTTATTAAATAATATTTTGCCAAACAATTGTTTAAAATTTAAGGATAAAATAAAACAGATAAAATTAAAAACAGCCGTAACACTTAATGCACAGTAGAATTTAATCTAAGGCGCCGATTTCATAAACCGGCATTTAAAAGATTTTAGTGTCTGATATCCAAGGGTATAACAGTAAATTTAGATAGTAATGGTGTGAGTCCCTTTTTATCGAACATCTTCACGGTGTTTACTTTAACATAACAAGCCGAATGTTTGCGTCAGTGAAGACAATCGAACATTTCTGGGGACAGACCTTCGGACTGACAGGTGCGTCCAGTCAGGCTTTTCAAACACAGAAATGTTTGTTCTATCATTATTATAGTTAGCTCTAGTCTTTTCGGAATTGGTGTAAATATAATAAACAAACAAAAGGGACTCACCGGAATAAAAAACTAATCCTTTTCAATTCGACGGATACGGCACAAGAACACAATTATTTCGTTCGCATTCATTAAGCACAGTCTTTCCGTATTTTATTTAGAATTATGGTTGTGTGTGTGTGTGAAACATTTGTCTAACTTATTCTGCCATGCAGGCTTTAGCGACGGCGACTTGATGAAAATGATAATTATGCAGGAGTAAGGATTTAGAACAAAATAATAGAACAAGAATATTTTAAAAACATCTTCGATTTAATTTTTTCACACCGTACAACGATATATAATTAATATTAATATAATAATAAATATATACACATAATATCATCTATGATCAAAACGTTGAAGAATGAACCATCGGGGAACAGTACGGATTCTTTTTTCGAAAGAAATTTTATCGAATGGTGTTAGACGTGAAACTAAACGAGATTTTCCAATATTTTCTTAATAACGCAGTGCGGGCGACTTTTTTCTTTTATAAATATATATCTGAGAGATTTCAACCACAATACTAAAACTTGATACTTTTTGCTTATTATGTTATTACAACTTAATGTAGACATTGCCATTAACGTTTTTTTAAATCAACGAGTTTATTATTTTCCCTCTTATTTACAGGTGAGTTTGTATCATTCTTCTTTCGTTTATTCGCAGTTTTAGTTTCAATTTAAATCTAATGTTTTATATATTACACGTGCGCTCTTCTGTAAGTAGCGTCAATATCACTCTTCTTATGCTTTATATATACAGTTAATGTACAAGATTGGTTTGTATAACTTCGTCTGTGTTGCTGTTTTTTGTCTTTTTTACTATTAAGGTACACACGCACTGGGCACGACCATAAGATCACACGAGCCTCGTCTTCCGATGTTTTTTTACTGTGAGGTAGCAGTTTTAAAATTCGGCCGGACGACGCCGTTTACACGCCGCAACGTCCGTCGGATCTCGACTCAGGGTGAGTTGAACGCTGGATGAGACGCTAGCCGTTGTCGCTGTGATGAAGAAGGGAGGCCCAGTGGGCTGGATGCTAGTGGGCCGTCAACTGGTGACCCATGCTCTGGGGTGATAACATTGGGGGGCTATGAGAATGAGAATGCTGCCCCATCGGCGATCCATGCATATCAGCCGGGTGATGTCCATAACCAGGATGCATGTGACCACTAGGAGGGAGATTATCAATCATATCGGGACCCAAAGTATTCGGTGGCGTCATCCGCTTTTCCTTTTGTCGCCGATTACAGAACCACACTCGTACGACTTCCTTCTCTAATTGCAAACTATCCGCTAACGAAGTTATCTCCTGGGCCGACGGTTTCGGTTGTTTGTGAAAATGTTGTTCTAATGCGCCCTTCACTGAAACCTCAATACTAGTGCGCTTTTTCCTTTTTCTACCCTGTGCTGCTATTTTATCGATGGACGTGGGTGATCCCGTAGTGGAATCGGCTTCTTCCAACCATTTTTGTAGGAGGGGTTTTAACTTACACATATTCTTAAAACTTAGTTGTAAAGCTTCAAATCGACAAATTGTCGTCTGTGAGAATACGTTTCCGTATAATGTCCCTAAGGCGAGACCGACATCTGCCTGCGTAAACCCTAATTTTATACGCCTTTGTTTAAACTGCTTGGCAAAAGCCTCTAAATCATCACTTGTGGGTGTTTCATCTTCACCCACATTGTCCCTATCAGAATGCTGAGGATGATGTGGACTCTGTAGCTCGCGGTGTATACTGGGATGCAACTGAGGCGTTGTCTGATATTGGGCTAACATACCGTTCACAACAGAGCTTTGAAGAGGCGATCCAGCTCCAGGATTGTAATGCGACGAGGGCGTCATATGCCAGCCGTGATGTGGCGACCCAATTTGTTGTTGTTGCCTATGATGCATCAATTCCGCATGGCCCGTAATCGGTTTTATATCCTGATGAGTATGATGATGGGCGTGCATCTGTGCCATCGTATTCCACGGATCAGATGCGCTAGTCGGCAAACTGACCCAGGGATTCGTCGAGATCATCGTATGACCACCGGGCGACGGCGAAGTTGACATATGATGATGATGTTGCTGATGGTGGTGGTGATGCGGTAGGTATTTCATCTCGGTGTCAACCGCCGACCGCGGCGAATTGTTACTGTGGTAACCACCAGCAATATTCATACCGTTCATACCGACAACAACACTTCCGTCAACATCCGACGTGACAGCACTACTAACCGGCAAGTAAGTTGTTGCCGCCATGCCCTGAGGGCGCCAAGATGCCACACTTCGTTTTTATTATCACTTGTCTATTCACTAGTTCCGTACGCACATCTAACGAAAAAAGACCTTTCGCGCGCACACACAGTTGTACCTTATTATTGTCCCAATAGCACGTTCTCATACGTTATGCATATATGTCACTACCACGCACGACGTCTCTGTATACACTACCAGATCCCTGTTGTTGAATAGGAACCCCAGACTCAAAGAATCCCCACTACACGAGGTACCCCTCCAGAACGATGCGCGCGCCATTGACATCGCCTCACTGGCTCAATACGATGAGTTAACGCCTGCGATAGGTGACCCCACCACGGCGGGGAAGTGTTTACACTCCGTAGAATACGGTAGCTAAGCAACAGAGCGTGTGGCGCTCGCACACTGTCTACCGACGGAATGAATGTTCGGTTACGAACTTAGATCAAATTTAAGCAAAAAAAAAAACGCCCATACACCATAAAAAATTACAAGAGAAGATTGTCAACTATGCTAGATACTCAAACTCTTTGCAGAAGATACTTTATGAAATGAAACTGTGGAAACAACCAGAAATTTTTCTCTGTATTTACATATTACCATGTTATAACATTGTTTTAAATAAAATGTGTAATTTTCAAAGTAATGCCAAAAGTTAGTAGATATTATTTCACAAATTCGGTTAAGAAATTAAATTTGCCTATACATTAAAAGTGATTTTCTATTGTAACGCTTACAGGGATGATGAAACTTATAGAAACGAAAACGGATTCAATGTTATTTTGATAATAGTCAGTTTATTTAAAATTGGAACGTAAGGCAAATGGCGGTCTATTACAGTTCTTTTCTGTTTCCTTAAATGATAAACAGAAGTGAAATATGCGTACATAAAAATATTAACCCAATACAAACTAATTGCTGGAATGGGTTTTCAATTTACCAAAAAATAATTAATGCAATTATTGTTCCTTTTTAGAGTTGCTAATCAAAATCTTAAACATGAAAACATATATGAAGTGTACAAAGTAATTATAGTAATACGCGAGGTATGTAAACACTTTTTGAATAATTTATTCCACATGCCGAATATATTTTAAACTGCACGGACTAATTTCCATTCATATTTGTTCACGCGTTCGCATTGTATAATTGAATAATATCTTAAACACGAAGTTAGCGGATGAAAAAAATATTTTAAATCGGTCACCTGTTGCAGCAATGAGCAAATCATACAGCTTGTGCCACAAAATTAACATGGAATTTGCAATACAATGGGGCATTAGCACTTGCAAGCTAATACATATGTATGCAGTCCTCAACATTCCACCGGGGGTAAAATTTATAACATTACTAGGTCAGCAGAGCTTATTATAATTAGCTTCTGGGTCTTATATATTCTATAGGTTGCGTGTTTCAATTATAAGAAGGTTTACGTTTATTTTATACTATTCATAATAGTAAGAAAATCAATAAATAACCTACAATATCTACATTTTATTATTTTTGTACTTGGGAATA
Source organism: Osmoderma eremita (assembly GCA_031763485.1). Taxonomy (NCBI): domain Eukaryota; kingdom Metazoa; phylum Arthropoda; class Insecta; order Coleoptera; family Scarabaeidae; genus Osmoderma; species Osmoderma eremita. The sequence continues at coordinate 112,911 of JARFOC010000665.1, read as the reverse complement.
TGCTAAACTGTTTTTCACAGGTAATCACACAAATTCAACAGGGATTCAATAGTTGATTGATGATAGAAAATTGGAATATTATATAGTAATCGCAATTATAGAGGAGCTATGGATCTTACATATGTGAAGTAATTAAGGGCTTTGCGGGCTCATACGCCTTTTTATATTCAATAAGCATAATAGAACCCTACAAAAAATTACCTACTTATTTAAAACTTTCTTTTTCTACGTAATTAACATCTTAACATCTTCACAATGTTTACTATTGTTTTACGAACTAAAGCAGAGGCAGGATAAATATCGATGCAAGTGATTCATGACGTCACACTACCAACTGTACAATATGAATTTGTCAATTTTTTAAATACATATGTCAATGGAGTTATAATCAATAGTTTAACATATAAATAGTCAGAGATTAATCCACTTTAGCACAAATTATCGGTTGCACTAGCTACATAATTATTTTAGTACTTATTATCAATTAACGCAATTCGATTTTCTTCTCAGCTATTGGTACTTGTGGACACTCTTGTCGGTAGTTGTTAGTTGTCTGACATTTGTGCCGTTCGTTTAGGTGATTGGTTATTTAACGGCTTTTTTCTTTGTTATATTACTTATTTTTTGAAAATCATTTCTCATTTCAAGTAACCACGTTTCTCGGCGACTGCATTACAAGGGCATTACGCTAAAATGCCGAAATATTTACGTAAACATGCAAAAGAAATGATTGTAGTGTTAATAACATTATTCGAACAAGAACGTGTTTGTATTCGCATTCACGGGCAACCTTTGACACCGATTACGGCAGTGAAGGGTAAGTGCCGTATTTGCACAAATGTAATGTTCAAAGAATTATAGGCTACCTAATTTCAGCGTGTTGCCGCAGCTTTGAATATTAACTTATCGTTTATTAGTGTCATCACAAGCAGTGAAAAACACTGAACCCTTGACTGATCTCAAAGCAAATCGACAGAAGCCCTTAGTACCTGTGTTAGGTATCGATGATGTTACCAATTCATCGGTAAGAAATGTTGTATATAAAATGTATCAAAATCGTAGGTATAAGATGCTATGAATTTTAATTTATTTCTAATTATCTTGATATTTTAGAACAACTCATGACACGGAATTGTCTGTTGAAAATTTTGAAGGATAAAGATATATTTCATTGATGCCTTGCGTCCCTAAGAATTATTTTAAAATGAAATAGGTTTCCGTTGGAGAGAAGATGATTCTCGACAAGAACTGATGGAATTGCCACATATAGCAAATGCAAGACTCAATTTTCTTTTGCAAAAGTGACTGGAGTGATTATGATAACAGTGAAGAAACTATAATAAATAAAATAAAAATATCTGTGAATTTATTTGTTACGCGAATGTAGCGTAGCATCCTTTACATAATAATGCTTCCATGCTTTTCATTGTACACATTCACCTTCAGTTGTTCTCCCATGTTATGATTAATAGTCAAAAATTTTGACATTTTTCCCACAACTTGATGTAACTGCAAAACCAAATAAATTTGTTTGTGTATATGTTCAATTCTCATTTCTTTCATAACTTCTTATAAGTACCATTATTTTCAGAGGAATACCGCTATTTTAATAAATACAATAGAAAACATCCATGATAAATTACATAAGTATTTATGTATTCAATAAAAGTAATTCGAAACGTGTTTTGGCGACCAAGCTATATAAGACGTCATTCATAATCAATGACTTGCATCGATCTTTATCCTGCCTGTCCTATAACAATTATATGCAACGCCTTAATTTTAAATATTGCTCTGAAATCATTACAGGCAAACAGCTGTTTAATCACCACTTTTAAAGCGATATGTACTTCTTCCAATTCCAAATATAAAATGATAGCTAAACATAATATCTAACTTTATTTGCGTTTTCACAAACGGATTAACTTGCACTTAAAAAGGGACATCAACCATTTTTCGTGGAAATATAGGTACTGCCATAGACAATACTTCTGTAATTTTTACTAGGAAGTCAGAAAAATACAAATAAAAATAATCCATAAGAAAATAATCATATTTATAGATATCATTCGTCTCTTAACGTGTACCTAATAAAAAGTTCATGCAATAACTTTCATTATTTCAGTTGTTCTATTATTTATACTTTCTAGTTGAACATTCAAATCAACAACTACAAATTGCAAATTATACGTATATTCATAGATAAATACATGGAGACATTTCAATAAACATAGTAAAATATTCATAAGAATATGAATTCTATTAATCAGTAGTTAAGAGTTTTAACTGCTATTAAATATGATATGGAAAATATTCAAAATTCATAACAGTATGCAGCAGACATAAATTAAAAACGTAATTTACATTTTATTATAATACATTACTTGTCAATGTGTAAAACAAACCGCTTTTCATCCTTTTTTACATTCCACTCACAATAAAGACAATTGCAATGATTAACTCGTCATTATTAATAAATGGTATGTTAATAGGGATGTCTTATTCGGCAGCTAAATCATTATAACCAGTGTTTGATGTAACGCGCAGAGCATGTTGCGCCATCTATTCAACGTTGCTAGAACTTCATACCTAGCCCGTTTGCCTGCTACTAAAAATCACAGTTAAAGATTTGGAATGCCCGTAAACATAATCTAATTTTAAAAAGGAATCTGTTCTATAGTATCTTGCGTTTCAATGAAAAATAAGTATATAAAGAAGGTTTGACTACGAAAGTAAGTAAAAGTTAAAATAATGTTTCTTTCTTCTTTTGGAGATATGGGTAAATACTTACGGCGGTTCAATCTAATATTAGTAAAAGCGCACACCTACATACACAATATCTAACGACTTTTTTTGTATACTTTTACAGTTGGTGTATACTGTAGTAATAAATCTTTACACTATTCAGAGCATAAAACGTTATAAAATTTGGACATCGTTGTATGGCATCTCACTTCCGGCACATTTTTCTAATCAAGGCGCTCTTATTTATTGTTTTAAAGGCGTAATTTTTCACTCAAATTAAGGGAACTATTTTGGTTTTCTTCTAATTAAGGTTGAAAACACCAAAAGATGCGCACATATACGTGCTCAGCGACCATAAAACATGCGGTAAAATCGCCAATTATTTATTTTATATTTCACTGATTTTGATAATGATGCACATGTAAAATATAATTAGCGATCTAAGGCGTACGGACGGACATATTAAGATTTGATCGTTCCTTTATGTGTTTATGCTCTACGGTAGTTAAGGTATTATATCTTACCCAACTACGGTTCTTCTTTTGCCATAATTTAATTTCCTTTGCATTATGAAGCGGTGATGCTAATAACAGGAATAGCAAGAATTCGAGCACAACAATGTTTCTTTACGACGCTGCACTGAAATACCGGTATCTCCAAGTCAAGTAAATTTTCTTGGAGTAACTATTTGGTAGGTTACTCCAACTACATCAAGAAAATCAATGAAACAAGTTGTTTAGTTAGAAAGATTTTGTACCCCAATGCAAAATATTGTCTCAACATCAGAATTTTAAAAACTGTTGATGCAATCATACATTTATTTGAGTTAAATAAATCTAATGTTTGTATGGACAAACTACTTGGTTGGATTCAAAAGAAATTTCCTATTGCATCAGGAATATTTCCCATGACATCGCGAATAGGCACGCAGGCGCTGAGAGGGTGTAGCTACATACCTATATGGAAATCCTGTTTATGCATGTCGACAAATTTTCTGGGTAGAATGGGTAATTATAAAGATTTCGTAAATTGCCTGGAATGAAATATTATGATTGATAGCTGAAGATGGAGGATGTAAAATAAAATATTAAAGAAAGTGGGGTTTCGTAACCTTAATTAGTGTATTTGAAGACAATTAAACATATACTAACTACATGCTTTCTTTTATACAGTAATCTATTATTGTATTAAGAGGATGAGATTTAGAAGAAATAAATGATAATATCATCCAAGACGTAATACCAAATACCATTCCACGTATACTGTATCATATTTTTGCACCTATACATAACCTATGTTTTATGATCTGTTTCTGATTATTAACATTACTATTCAAATAGGTATTATTCGCGTGCTGCAATAAGAAGGTGGGTCGAATTATCGAACATTCAACGTTGAACCGAAGGAGGAAATCCAGCCAGAGAAAGATAACTTAGGTAGCTATAAGATTATAGTTGATAATGCATAGTCTTTTAGATTGCATTGTTTTCAATAGTTGAACCCCGGAAACCACAGCATGGGAGGGTGTAATTTGTAATTGGAAAAATACATTTTCTGTGGGACCAGGGAAATGGAAAAGTACCCTGCATCTTTTATTCAACCTAATATAATATGGTCATACAAGGTATGCAATTAAAAAAATATATACCTACTTACAATTAGATGAACAAGATATATTGATTATTTTATATAATCGCTATCACCAAACTCTATATTTGAATAAAGCATTACATCTGTTCAAGTTAGTGAAATATATATTTAGAGCAAGTAAAACTGAACCAAATTAAAAACGAGATGCCCATATTGTAAGATTTTAGATAGACTAACTAAAATTTGATTGTCTTAACTAAATACCTACAATTCAGTAGCCTAAGGAAAACACAAATGTAACACGGGTTTTGTATATGAAATATGCCCTGTTAAATATATTCGATACACATATGCATCGGTTAATGTATTTCTTAATTAGTGAGATATACGCAAATGTTTCCATTTCTCTGATAAAAGCAATCTACCACAAATTGCCAAGATGTACTGGAGCACTAACTAATCATAGAAAAATCAGACGCGTTTATGTAAATAAAATTATAAACAGAAAATCAATATCTACCACAATAAGGGTTAGATGATATCGAATGGAGGTATTAATATTTACAGTTTTAAATATAAAATGGAATATTGAAATGAATATTGACTTAACTGGCCAATATAATCATATACCAATGAGAATACAGGTTAAGTGTTTTGTTAAAAAGTTTCAATTTTTAAGAATTTTCATTTGTTTTATTATTTACGTTTACATCTTGAATATCAATACAAAGTGAATTTTACATTTTTTTGAAAGGTGTGAAACAACATAAGGATGTGTTTGGGATTTGTTGGCATGGAAAAAATATACAGAGGGAATTGACATACCTTATAAAATGATAACATGTGGAAAGATTTTCAATTTCTGTATTAGGGTCATTAACTGAATTTGTAACACACAAATTGATTTCTAAATCAATTTTTTTCCTTGGCCAGAATTCGTGTATCCTCAAAGTTGAAGTTGTGTGTATTAGTGATGTAATAGCTTGTTTGAAAATTTATGTCCATTGAGTTTATCTAATGTACTCTTTGTTGGGGTCTTTGTAATAGATTTTGCATATCTACTTATAACACGAGTTTGTTTGTTGCATGATGTTCTACCTTTGAATTTCATAAACATTGGCATTGCCAGAAATTTGTTATCACTGTCTATGAAATTGTGGACACTTGATATATTTTGGAAGGTGTTATAAATTTTGTGTAGCATTTTTCAAATATATTGTTATATGACTTTCTGAACTTCTTTTTCTTGATCTTCTAAATATATACGCACATATAATTAGGTAGGAGTACGGACCGTACTGCGTTAAGATAAGGGATAATCACCGATACGCCACAACAAGATTGGTTTTTGTTTCTCCATTAAGTAAAAAGTACGCACACACATTAGATAAACTACTTCAAAAATATATCCTATACAAAGAAAATAAACAGACAAGTTTCTCTGCTCACTGATATGATGTTCTAAATCCAGTTATAGGATGCATTAGTGATTCCATTGATATATAAATCGTAACAGAATTCTCATATTTCCCAAAACGAATATCTACAGCACTTAAAACTTAAATTCTTCTAAATATTCAAAAAATGGTGAATACTTATGCATACCTAGTATATATATTTTACATAGAAGAATAAATAAACCAATAATTGAAATTCTCATTTCCAGGAACAAGTGAAACTAAATCAAAATATCTTACCTTTATATGGTGGTTTCTATATATGGACAAGGGACCCTCTTAACTGGACACGGACAGAATATTAGGCTATTAGAGTTCAAAAACGGACGTTATTTTGAACGATTGAGATTCCCTTAACTGCATAAGTATGTGTCAAGTTGCTTTCTTTCGGACTTTATTTGGTGTAATTAGAGATGGAAAAGTCAGCAGTACTTTCACGAAAATTTTAGGAAAAAATGGATTTTTGCTTAGTTAACATTAATGGGAAAGAAAAGATTGTAATTTATGTAAAATTCAAAAATTGGTAAAACACTTGGGTCAAGTGTAATAAAAAATATAATTAAACATAAATTAATCGATACTTCCGCTTTTACTTGGTGAGGATCCATGATGAATACACAGTAAAAATAATATATGGATATAGGAGATATTTATCATTTTTATTGTGTATACATATAAATTACTAAAAATTTTGCATTTAAATGTTAATACATTGGAAAGGAACATTTTTATAGTAGCAAAGAAATCAGATTGATAAAGTATGTTGTAATAAGGGCGTTTCGCTGACCGCAACAATAGTGCATTATAAATCAAAAGAAATTGCAGAATAAATGAGCTACCACGCATTTAAATTAACTCGTCATTAAAAGACATGAAACTTCAATGGTAGAATTTCTGGCATTATTGTTTCTATTTATGTATTAATTTGTTATTGGAAAATAAATGGAAAGTGTCTTTTCCTGAATGTAAATTCAGGTATGATTTATTCTAGTTAAGTTATTTACGACGGGTTTTACAACACTCTTTACTGTGGATTTGATGTATTTGCGCCTACATTTAAAAATTCAGAGAGGAAATATTACAAATGATACAGCACTATTATACTATTATATTATATTATATTA
>JARFOC010000665.1:66106-96315 GCA_031763485.1 Osmoderma eremita | reverse complement strand
CAATCTTTGGATCTTTGGAGCTCCTGCTCATTCGGTATATTTCTGGATAACACTTTCGTGCGAGGAAGTGCGTAGCACACTGTGCTGTCTCGCCACTGCATATATATATATATATATTATTGCGAACGATTAAAAGTTTACCGACTGTGTCCTTTTATGATTGCTCTATTACATATGTACATCATACGTACGTTGTATCAACTGTAAATTTATAAATGAGTATATGTTTAACCTTTTATATCATTACCATATCATTTCATAACAAACGATTTTAAAATCTCCGCCTAGTATCTGGAATAATAAATTTTGGTTATGTAACATTCAAATAGCGAATGCTCCTATTTCTTTTTTAAAATACTAGTTGTAGAAATGTAAATTGCATGCACTTCTTAAATAATTATAGCTACTGAATATTTTACAAAAATTCCCGGTAGATTAATGTGCCTTAAAATTCTTCTGGCGAACATTAATGTTATGTATTTTCATATAGACATTTTTATTGTATTTCTGTTTAACGTAACCTAATTCTTCTTCGAAACAAAAATTGCTATAAACCCATCCAATATTATCACCGGAAAAACACATATGTTACTCGCAATAAAATTATACGACATATCTTCGCTGTGGGTCTCTACTTCTACGTCTTTCTTTGTGTGTGTTTTTCAATGGAGTATGTGGTGAGTTACGAACTGTGTGCGTAAGGGTTGCCAGCAGTGCAGCGACAGAAGTTCTTGCGGTATTGAGAACCCCGAGGGTTGAAATGAGGAAACGCATTTAGGCAGTGACAACTTACGAGTAACCATTTATCACACATCTTGTAGTCCCCAGATCGCGTTCATGTTGAACTTCTCTATACCGGAAACTTTGTAATTATCGTCGTAAATTTCGTCTGTTAAAGTACCCAGTGGCGTATCCAATGTTGCCTTGGCGGTTTAGCAGATTTATTTTCAGTTTTTGAGATGCGAGAGTGCGCAAATTGAAATTGTATTTAAATTGTCGCTAATGCATATATGTATATTGATGCATCCATATGCACATACATACATACTTACCACACCCATAAGCCTTTATATTTACCACAATATGAGCATCAACTAACAATACGCAGCCGTTTAGTCTTAATTTACTTACATCATTTACTTTTAGGGTGCTTACGTATTTTTATTTTATGTCACAACAAAAATTACTATGTAAAACATTTTCAATGACATTTTGAAAGTAATACTTCCTTTTAACATAATTTGTATGTATTATTTCAAGTAGTAATGTGCAGTTTTATGCGGCATTGATATGTTGACCCCACATTCGATTTTTTGCTTTTTATTTGGGTCGATTACGTTATATTATGACGAATAACTGCAGCATGTTGTTGTCCTTATATAGATTTAGTAAGTTTCTTCTATTTTTTCCTCTAAAATAGATATTTGCAGTTTCTTTTAGGTTATTCGGTGATAATTCTTCGTTACTACAATCGCTAATATATTCTTAAACAATATATTTGACTTTCTTATGTTTGTATGCTTTTCCGTTTTAGATTTGATTTATCTCAATATTTAGGCATGTAATAAAAATATCAATTAATCAGGTAACCAAAAAAGTTCGTGCGGTCTTTGATGGTAAAATATAAATATTTATTAAGAAACGATAATACACTATTATTCCTCGAAGTAATTACCATCACACTCAATAACCTTTTGCCAATGTAACACGAATTTTTGTATGCCAGAATCACAGAAGTCTATAGATTTTGGATTAAAAAATTGACGGACTGCATTTATTACATCAACCCGAGTTTTGAACTGTCTATGCTTCATACAGTTGTCAATAGAGAAAGAAAGGTAGCGAAATGTCAGGAGAATGTGGAGGGTCTAGTGAAGTTTCCCAGCCATGTTCAGATATTTTTTCCCGGGGCACTCTTGCGACATGCCGGCTGGCGTTATCCTGTAAGAAAACCACTTTCTTTCGATTGATCAAAGAAGGTTGCTTTTGGATGAGCGCTACTTGTGCTCGTTGAAGCCTTTCACAATACAAATTAGTAGTGATGGTTTGGCCCCCTTCCAAAAACTCATAATGGACAATTCCGTTTGTTGTTGACCTAATACACAATAAAATCTTGTTTGGGTCCAAGACAGCTATGTGAGTGTGTGGTATCGAATCAGTAAGGGATAATCAATGATACGAACGCTTAGAACTTGAGTGCAGAAATGTTTCCAGAACAAATGGTTAGATGACTTAATTTATTATCCATTAATTTGGGATCCATTTGCTTAACTTCCACCTCTTTCCTAGCCGATGAAGGTGCAAACGGATGGCTTCATATTGAACCTTTCAGCTAGCTCTAGATACGTCCACAACCTGTTCAATATACTCGTTGTTAATGATCTTCGGTCTCCTAGAGCCTGCTTCATCAGTTAAACTGAGGTCTCCCAAAGAAAAAATTTTGAACCATTTCTGTGCTGTTCGGTCATTTACGGCATCATCTCCGAATGCGGCAAATATTTTTCGCGTCGCCACTGCTGCTTTGGTACCAAGTTTGTACTCATAGAACAAACTACCTCGAATTACAGCTTTATTCGTTGTCATTTTCAATTATTAAAAACTAGGAATTAAACAAACAAACACAAAATGTGTATTATTACAAATAAACATCATAAAATAATATTGTGAGTGTAACAGTATGTATCCGATAAAAGAAGGATGCGTGAATCTATATCAAGGACATTTCTGGTTGGTTATCCTAGTCACTTATTGTATACACTGGTTTTTATGCAAATTTACACAAAGTTCGCGACATTTAAACCTAAAATTATAATTCTTCTCAATTTGACATTTTTTTTTAATGATATTCTTGCCTTGCATTAGTTTTATCGTAGATGGATTTGTAGAAACGGCTATTAATGGCAATGAAAAAGTTTAACCGTATTTATGTCATGAATGAATATATCATTTTAATGAGATCCGTGTGTATGTTGATGTAAATAAACGAAATAGTAAAACATCGTGCTACATATTTTTTCCTAAGTTATGTATAAAAAGAAACTAGTTCACCACGAAAATAATTTTGAGACATTAAGATTAGCACGTGATTATTTATAAATTATTAACAAAAACTTTTCTGGTATTCATCTTGAATTAGCGGTAATTTGCTTAACATAGTATACTGTGGCTTCAACCTCAGTTATATATATCTTTTTAGAAAACTAATATTATCGTCAGTAATGACCTACTGCGCGAAGAAACTAATTCCTTTTTTGTCGCGTACGATTACTCGCACGATCTTTTAATTTCATGTCGCGTGTGCTCTTTAATACGTCCTAACGAAATATTTGGAACGCGATTGATATTACAGCTACAGTCTGAGTTATTCTTAGGTACAAATAACAAGCATACACAACATGCTTGTATGTGCGGTGGCGTTGCAGTCAATCAGTAGCTAGTGTATACCTATTTCATAAAACAATCTTGCACATATGTACGTATATTCAAACACAAACATACATATGTATGTATTTGTGGTGTGTGCACGGGGCTTTATATACTACGCATATAAAGCCGATATGTATGTATGTTCAAACTTACATGGAAAGCTTGTGCGAATGGATGGCTCTTCTCACGGTGTTAACCCGTTCGCCGCCCGATTTATATTAAAATGCATGAGAGATGCCCTGACTTGCATGTTTGACCGTTTCTAACACGAGCGATGTCTCTCACATCAGTGACAAGATACAATTCTAGTAAAATATTCTATATTTAGCTGTAACTTATCTATTCTGCTAAGGGAAAAGTATTGCACGTATTAAATAAGTTGGTACACTGAAAAACCCATTTGGTTGAGACAAGCAAATATCATGTTTTATTCAGTTTATATAAAATAATCAAAACAATTAAATATTTTGATCACCTAACTAAGTATATTTATTGGTCTTAATTAGTTAACGTGTTCTTGTATGCTATTTAATTTACATAGTTAAGCCAAACACCTACGCATATTTTTATCAGTTGCATTATATATTATAATTGTAAAAATAATGAAAATAAAAATTCCCTTATCACCTCGATGGGTGAAGAATTCCAGATAGATATTTCGGCAACCAAGTTGGCATCCTCAGCAGAATCTACAAAGGAAGATAATGTTAGACGTAGCACTCTGGGAAATATGCACCACGCAGGACACCATTTGAATATCACTACCTTCCGGCTTACAATCTATGTCTATATATACTACCAAATCGTTCCGGTTCATTAAGCGTACTCGGTCACGCTCACTGAACCGTAACAATCCACTTAATAATAATATTTCTATTATCTAACAGAGTAGGCCAAATTAATTACAATGAGTAAAAATTGTTATAATGGAAGACAAGCAGCAAATTGTGGATTATGAACATAACAAGCATATACAAATACAACGATGTAACTAGCATATTACCGGTAAATAAATAACACCACAATTATGAATATTATATTCGTTATGAATTTGTTTACACTTGCGTACAATTTATTCTAAAAGTTCGTATAAACTAGAATGTGAGATGGGTCCTTCGTCAGAATTCATAAGTTTGTCTTTAATTTTATGAATATATATACTCTCCTAACTATCCAATTTTCTATGATTAAGGATTTGTTTCATTAACCTAAGATTGTCTGTTGACATGCCGTGACCTGTTTCTGTAATATGCTGGGCAACACTAGACTTTTCTGATCTACCACCTCTAAAATCAGCAATGTGCTCTTTAAAACGTGTTAAAATTGGTCGCCTCGTTTGCCCAATATATTTTACATTACACACTTTAAAATATATTTAACAGATCTATAATATTTCATTATATCATATTATATTTGTATTAAATAAAATAATTAATCAAGTACACTACTGCGTCTTGTTGGTAGAGAAATATTTCGTTGAATAAAAGATATAGTAGGTACACTAAATATGCAAGAATGCAGAATTCTGCTGAGGATGGCAACTTAGTTGCCGAAATGTGTTTCTGGAGTTCTTCACTAATCTTCGAGGATGAGAACGAAAAGAAACACTACTTAATAAATGTAGGACACCTTAATGTACATATGCTGCAGTAATATTTCTAGGATACTACTAGTAACTACATTATAATATTTATTCCTTTTGCTTAAGCCAATCTGTATTAGTAAGTTATACAATCTCTGTTCTTATTAGATTATTAAGTGTCGCTAATTGCAAACATTAGAACGTCATTAAATTGTAAAAAAAACTTCTATTTTTATAATAGTTTTCATTAGTAGTTCATTCCAGTTATGTTTTGAAAATGATCCACAATAACAAACTGAGGGGCAATTAAATTAAATCTCTTAGGCTACATCTGGAAACATTTCCATTGCTAAGTAGAAGCAGCAAATATTATTTCTTTTATTGTGTTTCTGGTAACCTACCAGATTGCAAATTTTAATCTAAATACAACGCCTAGTTCCAAGGATGTAGGTTTATTTATTTCAAATAGTTTGTTTGCCAATTCGCCGAGATTTATGTATGTATGTGGAGGTAATACTGATTGACGCCTGGTTCATTAAAATACATATGTATTTGTTTCTTAAGCTGTTCTATTAAGGGTTTATTGCATAGTTTCAATATAAATTAATGAGTGGTTCGTGTTTACACATTAACGTCAGTTTTATGTTGAAGACATAATTTTATTACATATATAATTCAATCAGTTTTTAGATTCTCCTTTCTAATACCCAGTTGCAGTAAACATAAATAAGATTTGTGCCATTTATTACGAGGAAGAAAAAGAAACCCTGTATATAATTTGTAGTTACGTACGTTAAGTGACACATAAAAAGAACTAGGTTATGTATACATCGTTTCCATTATCTTGAGTAAATTAATAAACATATCAATAAAATAAAGTTTAAGCCTTTATTAGGATTTAATCTTCTAATATAGGACCATGATGCACATAAGTTGATATTAAATCGAATCCAAGATCTTTTTGGTCTTTTATTAACAGCTAAAGAACGAAAACAAGGATACCTGGTTGGATTATGTCAGGGCAGAATGAGTTATCTGACCCACAAGATATTGTCAATGCTTTCGCGGATGAATTTACAAAGGTGTTTACTGCAGGTACATCTCGGATTACACCATCGTTCTCGTATCATCCCTCATTTGACGTAGGTCTTATTACTGAAGAAGATGTTTCCATAAGCACCTACAGATTAAAATCACCAGCTTTTAAATATTCTTTTAAGTATTTTACTCAACTTGGGCGTCAGCACTTCCACATTTCCAATCCCCTGGAAAGTGAGTAAAGTTGTACTCATTTTTAAAGAAGGCAAGCAGGAAGATATTGGCAACTACAGGCCTATTAACATTATTTGCAATTTTGCGAAAATATTTGAGCACATATTATACACTAGAATACTACGTAATGTTAATTCAACGATATCTACGGATCAGCATGGTTTTATGGCCGGTAGATCAACCATAACCAATTTAGTCTGCGTGCACAGTACTTTGCATCGCACCTAGATTGCCAAGGGTAGGTGGATGTGCTTTATACTGATCTCGGTAAGGTTTTTGATAGTGTTGATCATGGTATACTGTTAGCTAAGTCAGATACTATTGGTATGTGTCCATCTTTCCTGCGTCTAATTTGCTCTTACTTATCTCAAAGAGAAGGCTATGTTTTCTACAATAGATGCTCGTCAAGACCCTTTCAGTTATCGTCAGGGGTGCGTCAAGGGCCTAACTTAGGACCGCTATTTTTTAATATATATATTAATGATCTTCAAAGCAGTTTAAACTTTGGATTCCTTATGAGAAGCTGTCGAAATTTCGAAGACCCACACACATTGAAAACCTTGTATTATGCTTTTGTAGGAAGTCGACTTGAGTATGGTTGTTCGATATCCTTTCCACACTATGTGGAAAAGATTTCTCCGTCAATGGAGAGTGTCACTATCATGACACCAGAAACGGATCCGGGCTTTGGACTGAGTTGCTCGTAGCAATCAATTGACTACTGGGGGCCGAAACTATAAAATCAACTTTAAAATCAGTCCTCCAGCAAACATAAGAGAAAATTGAAAGAGAAGCTAGTAGAAATGGAGTGCTAGAGTGTGGAGGAGTTTATGCGCGGTACCCCACGTATTTTGGGTTTTGTGCCGTATATATATTGTTCGTTCTGCTATTATATTTTTTATCTTCGTTTAGTATTTATTTTATGTTGTTTTATTTATTCTAACATATTTGCGAAAATTGACAAATGTACCTATCACATATACCGTGCCCGCCATATTGTTCGCACCAAATGGGAAAAACTTTCTTCTTTCTTTAGAATTCTCCTCCAAAAGTTTGTGCATCTTCAAAAACCCAAAATGGACTACCCTCTGCAAGCGATTTTTGATTTTAAAGAAAATCACATTTATCAAAACTTTATCTGTTGCAAAATCATGTTTTTTACGAAATTGAAAATTGTGCAGAGAATAAAGAACGCAAATTTATTTCCAGCAAGATGGTTGTTAAAAAACTGTACAGTAAAAGTCTTTCTCATATAATTCTCATAATAATAATAATTCTCATATCATTCTCATTGAATAAAAAAACAATTAGAACTGTAACCACTAAGTAATAGCAAAATCAGTGATTTTTTTTCATATTTAATGTACCATATCTACTCCTCAACTCTCATGTTCTCCTAATATATGGGGATTCCATTGTATTTTATAGATAGGTAACATATGTACGTAGATGTCTTATTAATGAATATGCCCACTTTTAATAAAATGCAAATACCTTCCAATACGAAATTAATTGAATAGAAGTACTCATAGTACATACCGCTATACTTATAGTACTAATATATTCTAATTAACATAAAATTGTATAGATGCCATTATCTAAACGTATCCACATAAACATAATTATTTATATTTATTAGTTTTAGTTGTAACAATCTACGACCTAATTATATATAGCAATCCCGTTTCGTATCATTAATATTACGGGAATATATATGCGTATTATTTTTTTATGTAAATACTGTAATTCATAGTCAACAGTGGAAATAATCAAGGTCTTATTTAAGTAAAAGGTTGTTGCAAAAAAGTGTACCATAAGACGTAAACAATAACGTGTTCTAAACAGGATGATCTAACAATAATCATAAATTTTAATTGTTTTCGCAGATTAAAACGCTTTGCGAGCAAATTATGAGCTATTAATTAAATCATAAATAAATATGTACATTTAACGCATCAATGCCATATGACGTAAAATTAGAGGGTAGCCCCAAAACTATTTTAAATCTGAAATAAAAACAAAGTACTATCCATGATCATTTCCTATTATACACATTAACATTTCAATCGATACGTAACTATTGGTTAATAAACTATAATTGTGTAATAAGTTATCGTTTAAAAACATTATCCTTCGAGCGCCTTTGGTATCCTCCAATAGACCGTCTGAACCTCCGAATGCATTACGCAGCTTATGGGAATTCAATACATGGTTGCCAAATCGTCGAATGAGCTGTACGGTATTACTTCCGGTTCCATTATTTGAGTTTATGACAGTTAAAATGCACATGCCAAAGTATGTGACATTAGATACGAAAAGGGAGCAATAAAAAACGTAATTTCTCGTCAATGCAGCATATGCGGAGCTTGAAGCACTTACAATTGTTATCTCGAACATTTTTACGATGGAAATTTGTGGAAACTATAAAAAAAACATAGTCTTTTTATTTAAGAATCAGCGAAAAAGCCCATAATTTTATTTATTATTACTCAACATTAACGTAATTTACATTTCGAAGATTTATTTAGGAATTGGGGTATTATAAAATTTATTAGATTTAAAGAAAATTATATAATTCTTTAACAAATAATAGTCCCACTTTTGTAACAAGAATAGCTGGAATCATACAAATACCCATATCATACAATAATATTTAAGAAAGGAATAGCAATGTCAGACGATGAATCAGTTTGATCTTCAGATGATTACGAATCTGGTACATGAATTTAAAATAAATAATACCCTTACCACTTTGTTGAATAAGTAACTCTGAATATGTATTTCGGCAACTAAGTTGCCATCCTCCGCGCTAAACCACAACGGAAAATAATGTCAGACGTGTGAGAAATGCACCTTACATAACACCACTAATAATGTTAATTTGGCGCTCATAACCGATGTCTTAGTAAACTACTTAACCGGTAAACATCGCACAACGATAATCTGTTAATTGTCTACGGGGCCGGTAAAAATTAATTACAATGAGTAAATATTGTAACAATGAACGACAAGCAACGGTTAATATATTTGGCATTATGAAAATACCAAGCATATACAAATTCAACAAAATTCTAGGGGATCCCATGAACATAAATATCTATTGTTACAATGAAAGACAAGCAATAAGCAATATATTCTTAATTGTGAATATAACAGGCGCAAACAAATACAACGATGAATCACTAACACCCCTATTAAGAGTACTACATTCACCCCGGATTGGTTTATACCTACCATACTATTTATTCTAAGAGTTCGTGTAAACTAGAATGCAGGATAGCTTCTTTGTCAGAATTCATAACTTTGTCCTTAATCTTATGAATATAAATACTGTCATAACTATCCAATTCTCTAAGATTAAGGACCTTGTTTCACTAACCTAAGATTTTCTGTTGAAATGCCGTGACCTATTTCCGTAATATACTGTGAAACGCTAGACTTTTCTGGTCTACCTCCTCTAAAATGAGCTATGTGTTCCTTAAAACGCGTTAAAATTGGTCGCCTTGTTTGCCGAATATATGTTACTCTACATTCTTTACAATCTATTTCATAACTTCTGATTTCTGATATACATACGTCAATTTTATCTTTGGCATCGCCTAAAAGGTTCCTTAAAGAATTATTTGTTTTGTAGGCAATACGTAAATTATGGTCTTTGAACATTTTTGATAGTTTTTTAGTTGATTTATGAAATGATAGTTTCACAAATTGACTGCCTTGGTAACATTGAGGTGTCAGAGTTGTACAGTTTTTAGTCAACAGTTTGTATTTATGCTTTTTCACGAGATTGTTTATTAAATCCCTCGGCAAACCATTATATTTAGCGATTTGTTTCACAGAGTGCTACGTCTGACATTATTTTCTGCTGAAGATGGCAACTTAGTTGCCGAAATACCTATTCAGAGTTCTTTATTCAACAAGGTAGTAAAGGTATTTTTTTATTTTAAATTTCTTTTAAGCCACCGTATCCTATTATCTTATATGAATCTGGTACATGAATAATAAATTCTTCAATGTCATCTTGTAAATTGTCGACTATTCACATTTTCCTTTCCACTTCTTTTACATGTTTGATGTAGTTTTGCCAATTATCAACTGCTACAGTGCTATACGCTCTTCGAATTAATTTCTCCATATATTTTACCTTAAATGTGATATTCAATTTCAAACAGTTCTTAACTTGTGCCCATACCATTTCAATGGGATTTAACTCGCAGTGGTAATCGAAAAACTTCATGACCTTTTTCTTTTGCAAGTTTGTCAATCCTGGTTTATTGCGCTTTAATTTGTGTGTGCCAGAAAGCAAGTCTTTTTTTAGCATATCACCAGTGGTTGGTATTTTTTCTAATTTTCTGCAATGTTTTTGGAAGAATTATGAAGAACAATTACTGTCAATTTTAAAATGTAGAGAACATTCAATACGTTTTGGACCATTTTTCAGATTGATTACAAATTTGGTTTTGTACGTCACCTACTATTAAAACAAATATGTAGTATCATAATTACTGAGAATATGGAAGGACCTATAATTCTAAATTTGAATAAATTCATTATCTAGAATGCATACCTTTCTTTTATTATATAATCTCCACATTGTATTAATAACTCAATTGGAATGTAACTTATTAAAATGCTATGCTTTTAGCTGTGTAAATTTAGGTTAACAACAAAAGAAGAGATCATAACGCATTATTTCAGATAATAATAGGCGAGGTCTACGACTTTAAGTACATATAATTAAGAGGGTAGATATTTGTAAACATAGATTTGAATTAAAATTACCTAAATCATTCCTAATATATAGGACACAAAGGAATCAATTATAAACACTGTTAGTATCACAACGTCTATTAATCCTAAGCAAACATATTTTATATCAATATAAATCTTTCCAATTTAACTAGGAATCAAAATTGTGTGCTCTTATCACTACTAAATTGGCCTGGAATGCAATAAAATACAATAATTTAATCCCACTTAAGAAACGCTTTGGTATTTAGACATTAGGAATAATCGGTTTACATTGGGATACATATTTCAAATTGTAAGATACATTTGGTTTTACAAATTTATTTCGCTTTACAATACCCAGACTCAATCTGTGCGTACCACATTTATTATGTGACGCAGACAACTACAAAAAAATTTTGGGTGCACATTTAGACAGCAGTTCAAGATACTTTATTCTTAAAGCAAAACTACTTTTAAGCCAGAACCAAAATGATACAAAGTAGACAATAAAAAGTACGTTTTCTTTGTGTGGACTTACCTATCCCTTTCCATTAATGGAACATATTTTCTTACTAAAACTAGCATAAAACTTATATGAACCGGTATCTAAAATTAGTTTTAGCCTTATAAAATGAAAAAATTACTACATTTTTCTACCATACTACAACCCTCTGTTTTAACAATTTATACTTTTTCTTCAACATATTATTAATGTTAGCTAAATGTGATACAGTGGTATAGAGCAAGTTAAAATTAAAACAAATTTGTAAATTAAACACTTTCCCTGAATGTGCTTTTTCCGCTATGCCCTGCGTTCTTGATTGTATTACCAAGCAACGGCAATTTAAAGAAAATAGTTTATTGATTATCAAATAGTAGAATTAAACACAATTATTAAAAGTTAATATACACAGGTGTCTCACATCGAACTGCATGGATACATGGAAAACTATTCACCGGAAAAAACTGAAATTTTTGTAATAAGTATACAAACAGCGATTTGGCTTAATCGAGCAAAATACATACAACTCTCTCACACTCACACAGAAGTGTTAATCGACTTTCGTATTTTAAATGGACCAACCTGTATAGTTTTATATTACTGAATTGTTCCTAAAATTCTGATTGAAATTTATATAGGGATCCTCTATACCTTAGGTTGTGTATAAGAGTTATTATCTTATAAAAATCGATACCAAATTAGTTTGGAAAAATGCATGAGGGTCAAGAATTTCAAATGGAACCCCATATTTTTTCTACCTTATTATTATTTAGCGTTAAAAAGAAGGACGATCTACCCTTAAGTTCCCTATACCTATCTGTAGCGAAAATCGCTACAGATAGTTATTTCGAAGAAAAGTATTTTCTTACATTTTAAAAATTGTTTAAAAAGTTAGCCATTGTCAATATGATATAAAAACGATTACAGTAAAATTGTTATAAACGCTTACTAATATTTGTAGTAGGTTAATGCTGGCCCTTATTTTTAACGATAAATAATAATAAAGTAGAAAAATAAGGGATTCCATTTGAAATTCTTGACGTTTGTGCACTTTTCGAAGCTAATTTTTCATCATTTTCTATGCTCACTGTTTATGAAATAAGATATTTTTTAAGCGCCATCCTGATTCATTTACCTTATTTCTGCAGTAACCCCAAGCGGGGGCATATGTTACTTTTCTCCAAAAAAGAAAAATCGAAATATCTCAAAGAAAATGATATAGAAATCCCTACGCTAATTTGAACCAGAATTTTAACAACACCAAAGTATAAAGATATACAGGATGTGCCATATAAAATAAGAAAGCTATTTGTCACTTTCAATATCACCGGAGTTGCAAGATATAAGTTAAAACTTGTAAAATATTTTGTTCGAATATCCCAAATGGTTGTTAGTACATCTACTACCAAAATTTCAGAGTAGCCGGGTGAATATTTTTCCATATATTGATCGCTCCTATTTGTCGCGGGAGAGTTTGTATATAAGTTAATGATATCACATTGCTATTTTTCTAGTCTTCAGTGGGGCTAAACTTTTTGAGTTTTCATTCCATCTTTTCAGATAATTCATCAACTTAGGTATTAGGTCGTTATTACACTAACAAGTGTTGGTTACACAATATACATATACACATTATAAAACCTTTTAAAATATCTTTGACGGTGCAATTAATACCTCAAGAAAAATAAACGCATGACAAAGCTCCTGTCTTTAGATTTAAACTGCATATTTAATAGTTGTATACTAGTCCTCTCTTTTCTTTTCAAATGTCCTTGCAATTTTTTATATTATCATCTACTTTATATTATCGTTTATAATCTTGCAATTTGAATATTTTAGTTATTATTTAACATATCTATGTACCCCAAATTGTAGGAATCATCAAATTATCAAATGTATTAATAGTAAATATACTTTTAAACAGCGGCGGACATCCAAACAAATATTTTAATTAAATAATATTCCCATTGCTATTGACTATTCTAGTATTTATTTCTCGTATTGACGACCCTTCATTTTCCTTCATCTAAAGAAGAAACTCTTTGCGAAGTGATAAAGTAGTATTATATCCTTTTACAATAGTTTTACATATAGGTACATAGCCGTAACAACACCCAGATGTCCCTTAATTATTGATGATCTAAGCCAACACCATTTCTTCAAAAAAGGATTCTTTATTATTAGAGAGTTAGAGTTATTATAGATTAAATGCATTCTCAAAATCACTTGTTATCAAGCTACACCTTAAAATGAAAAGTTCCTCTAAAGACTAGGCTACTAGAAATGTGAATAACTTTAGCACAGCTGTTGTAACCTCAGGTGTTAGGATCGGTGCTCTCCAGGATATGGAATTAAATAACAGGAACTATCACCTTTCCTCCTATAGATCCACGCCCACCTTCTACCAACGTAAAAATGTGATTATGAGTTATACCATTTAGACGTATTTCAATATATCGTATTACAATAGATAAATACGTTTCAAGTTCTTCTTTACAATAATCCACCAACTTACTAGTAGCAGTTTTACAATATAGACAGGTTTTGATGTACTGTGTAAATAGTAATGTATTTATTTTATTGTTAGGTATTATCAAATATTATTTTAAGAACGTCTGTGTCATCAATCATTTATATGTACACAAAAATAAAACTCCCTAATATTAGCTTAGTACATGAAGCAAAGTTGACCATTATTAATTAGGAATCTGGGACTGCCCCACTTTTACAACCACAACTACACAGAAGCAAGTCTATCAGGGCAGGACAATGTTTTACGCTAATGAAAAATAAATACTTTTGACATTTCACTAGTAGAAAAATAAGATCTCTGTTATACAAAAATATTACAAATCATTTTTTCATATCCTTGTTGTTTCCATATATGTTTCCACATGTTATATATTGCTTTCAAATACATGTGATGTGATTTAAAGTTAGAGGCCCCAGATAGCTTGATACCATATGTATCAAGGTACTACATACATAAGTACTTGCTATTAGGACGTACACTATAACAATACAAACACATCAAGTAACTTTAATTCTCAAGAGGAAACTCAATTTTACTGATTGTGAGCTAATTTCTCTAAGAAGAAAAGTTAAAAAAGTTTAAAAAATAATTTCCTAGCTTTACAAAATACTATGAGCGTGTATGCAAAATAATTATGTTGACACCAAATTGATTCTAGATAACATTAAAAAATAGCCATATCGTCATAGTATTTTTCATTTAGAGTGTCTACATACCGTGCTTTTTTTGTACCGTTACAGATAAATATTTCCTACAGGTAAAGTTAATCGACATAGTAGGCATACATTAACGCGTCGTCAGTCTAGATCTATGGCCAGTGCAATTAGGCCACTATTATTAATTAATTATCTCTGGCTGGCACGGTTTAGAGGATCTACTATAATTTATTTTTCCTAACGAAGAATTTCCAGCATACCATGAAAATTTTAAATCTACCAAACTGTTAATTTTTTTTACAGAAGTATAGTGGAATTTGGTAGGGAAATATTATTTGTGTTGGCAAAATTTCAACTTGGAAAGAAGAAATTATTTTATTCTAACGATTAATTAGGACAAACAAAGCAATATAACAAAGGTGAAGTCTAATTTCACAGCAAGTTTTCTAAGTGTTTTCCTTGTTTTTCAAGGCAATTCTGGGTTTATTCCATTACACGCAGTACGTGTACGGGCTTTCGTCCAAATTACGTATTTGCATGTTATCATAAAATTTTACTTTTCAGATAACCCCAAAGACGGCAATCATTTGGATCAAATCAGCTGTTCTTTTGAGGATACTGCATTTGTGTCAGGTTTTGTGACTGAGGATTTGTACAGAATCAACTACTAATGGATTAATGGAAGAAAATTTAGTATTTTTGAATGAATAACTGTAGGATACAAACCGGAAGTTCTGAGTGTTGACCTCACCATTTAATATCTACGAATAAGGATACCAAACGATAGACGCATATTCCAATTTGGAGCGAACATGGGAGTAGCATACAGACTTCAACGCACCATCGTTGGAAAAATTCCTACAGGAACGAAAGAGAAATCCAAGTGATTTAGAAGCCCAAGAAGAGACTGCTTCCACGTTGGAAGAAAATGACAACCGCGAATCAAAAACCACAGCGAGATCCCTGAATTGGCTCACTTTGGGGATGTTGACATTAGACACAGTGTAGTAAAAAATATTTGGATTAAAGGAACGGGTGAATATAAGTGCAGCACATTTATCAACATTCAATGGAATATTATTAAAAGAGCACCAATCATTAACTACTCTGATGTTTTTTTGTAGATTCAAAAAATCGGAAGTGGAGGTAATACTACTGTAAATCTTAATATCATATACGTAAGCAAGAACGTTACAGTCTAGAGAAAGCAAAAGATCATTCACGTAAATATTGAAAAGAAGTGGATCTAAATTTGAACCTTGAGGCACTCCACTGGATGCAACAAATGTGCTTAATGAAAATCCATTGTAAGTGACATAACACGAGCGATTCGAAAGATATGATTGCATTAGAACAACAATTGCAGGGCAAAACCCAATTAAAAAGAGCTTGGACATTAACGCCGCATGGTTAATCGTGTCGAAGGCTTTGCTAAAGTCTGTATAAATTACATCCACCTGTAGCCGTTTATCAAGATTTTCACTAATATACTGGGCGAGCTCAATCAAGTTATTAGTAGTTGAGCGTCCACTAATAAATCCATGCTGCTGAATAGAAAGGTAAGGCTCGACGCAGTTATAAAGTCTGTCATAGAGAAGATGTTCAAAAACCTTAGCACAGTTAGACAGAATGCTAATTGGCCTATAATTGTAAATATTACTTCGGTCACCTCTTTTAAAAACTGGCGTAATTGTCCAAGAAATAGGAAAGGTAGACGTACGGACGGCTATATTAAAAATCTTACAAAGAGGTTCACATAGAACTGGAGCGCAGTATCGAAGAAAGAAACTGAGTAACGAGTCATGTCCGCAAACCATGGTTGATTTCTTTTTTTTTAAGCACGGAGGACTTCGTCGGGAGTAAAGTCTCCAATATTGACAGAGCAGGGATTGAAGTCCGAAAGTGACTGACTGGGGTTAGTAGAAACATTCCAGATGAATATATTGGAAAATACGTCAGCAAAAGCTTGAAAAATGTAGGCGGGTTTATCGCCAGTTAAATTGTCAACATACAAGCACCCAGGAATTCTGGAGGAGGATAGTTTGGAGTATAGGAATTTCCAAAATAATTTCGAATTACCGCCTAAATTCCTCTCAATAATTTGATGGTACTCTTTATAAGCTGCCTTAAATTGTGTCTTAATTACGGAACGTAGAGGTTCATTGTGGCAAGAAGATGATTTTGTTGTTACCCCATCTCTTGTAATAATAATGTTTTAATTTTGGGTTAGGTTTTAAATAAAGTGCAATATTTCAACTTTGAATGAAGAAATTATTTTATTCTAAGTTTTCATTTAACAAATTCAACGTTGTTTCGCAAAAAATCTATTCCGTTTATTGTATCTTCTTCAAAAAGATCTTGATGAGTTGTATTTTTATGGCTTATAATCGAATTCTTTCACGGTTTTGTATAACGAACTGTATGATACTTCATAATGTTCGTCTACATCTTAAAGCGATCCTACATACCGTTCCTCCACATAACTTAGGATATTCAAATTGATGTATTCTGTTAAAACGTGATTGGTTTTATTTATTTTTATGTGTTTTGAATTTGTTACAAATATTGAGCATAGTTTTCGCACATGCTATATGCCTTCAGGGTAATTGACTGACTTAACTTATTCTTCTTGTACCACGTTTTCATTGCAACCTTTTATCTTTGTTTAGCTGTTCATAATTTAAATAAATTTTCTACTTTTCAATAAAATGTATTTAAATTGTGATTGATGTATGAATAAATTTTTAAAAAAATATTAAAGTAATAAAGAAATATTTGACACAAAGAACTGGTTTTTTTTTCACACTGACGACCTGTTACCTGTAACGTTATGTGGAACGTTACAAAAAAGACCCGTATGTAGTATATCAAGAGGATATTACAAAAAAAACTTCAAATTTAAAGAACATCTACAGTATTTACACACAAACAAAAATTTTCAGTTTTTGATTACTTTTTAACTAACACAATTTTGGAAATGTCATATTTAAACAGTTCAGTATTGTAGGTTGTTGGTAGGTAGCAAACAATCAAATTTTATCAAAGAAGACGGCATAAGTTGGAAAAACCATCAGTCGGCTACACCTCTCAATGTAATGTATGCATACCTCATTAAACTATTTACGTCGTGTGTGCACATTCCACTCATTGGAAGGTGTAGGTACAGTTTACTCAAGCAGGTATTTTTAAATTAGATCTGGAAAATCCCAAATAATTAAATTTAACAGTTCTATTAGCTTCAAGTGGTGAGATGTAAATCTTTGCGCAGGTTGGTATAGTAATTCTTCATCCGTAATAAATATTTGAGATCCTTAATTGGACAGGTAAGTTGGGGATGTAAACTGAGAGCAGTGGTAATTAATTCCTGCCCAAAAATGGGAATTAAGTTAAAACCTATGAGAGCAGTGGTTGCTTTTGAACCCGCAATAACGTGTTCAAGCAAATTTAGCCAGCTGTTTCTATAATTTGTTGCCGATTCCTCCTAGCGATCTAGTCCAGAATTATTAGAGAGATATTTAAGAAATTAGCCTTACTGCAGAATATAAATCCCACAGTACGAAGATAGGAAGATATTTTCGCCATTTATTTGATATTTCCGTACATATTGTGTTTGGCTGTTTGCGATTGATTTTGCTGCCTTTGGTCCGATTGATCCACTAAGTAATCTGAGAAACTCTCACATTATAAGATGCGATATTCCCTCCACATTGTTGGGTGCAACAAATGCTTGTGAATACTTCAATTCAAAATTTGATCAACCGGCCGACCGCAAAGGTTTTGAAAGTAGCTCGCGAAGCTAAAGTTGAACAACTTGCTTTCACTTAAATTAATGTTTGAAAATCTCAATTCGATAATTTATTCTTACAATAATAGACTGCCTATGCAACGTACCCAACTGTTTGTATTTATCCCGATGAACAATGCAAATGAATGTTAACTTTTAAATGAATTGCATTTGCAACGCATGCGTATATAAATGGCAATCGCACAAAATGGCGCGAAACCATGTGTCAAACAGTAAATTGACAGCCTCTGATTTCAATCCACTTGTTACTCCGTGTTTGTGCACTTGTATTTACTTTCAGTTTTAATTTTTCTTTGTTTATACATACAGCGAACAGAAGAACGTATGTTAGTTATTAATTATTGTTTTAAATGTTATTAACATTTAACCCTATTATTTTAGCATGAATAAACCAAGTATAGGCCGGAAAAAATAGAAACTTATCATTATCACAGTGAAAGGGAAGAAGATTATTCCTTTACTATGATGAAAAATAAATGTGTGTGTTGTATTTGCAATGCAACAGTAGCTTTGGCTAAGAAAGCAAACGTTGAAAGACATTTTCTAACAGTTCACAAAAACTATGAAGAAGATTATCCAGGTGGTACTGCGTTAAGAAAGGTCAAAATGCAACAACTGAAGGCACAATTAACTGCGCAACAAAATACTTTTTTTGAATACAACACGAACTCGAAGACCGCTACGATTGCCTCATTCAAAGTTGCTGATACTTTAATTAAACATAATAAACCGTTTCAAGATGGGGTAGTATGGAGGGATGCTTTTATTAAAGCTGGTGAAGTGTTGTTTCAAAATTTTAAAAATAAATCGGAAATAATGGCATCCATCAAAAATATGTGTTTATCACGAAATACAGTTATGGGTAGAACAGAAGGAGCTAAAATCTTGAAGATATTTTACATGAAAACATTGATAAATTCAAATTTGCAAGTTGGTATCAGTAACCACTGGTGGGACTTCGGCAATGATCGGTAATAAAAGTGGCTTCGTTGCTCTGTGTTAAGGTGATGATGACATTCCAAATTTTATGGATTATCATTGTATTATACATACTCAAGTGCTATGTTCCAAAGTATTGAGATTCGATCATGTTATGGATGTTGCATTTAAAATAGTAAATTCCATAAGAACTAAAACTTTGTCACGTCGTCAGTTTCACGCTTTGCTGAAAGAATGCGGCGGTGAATACAGTGAGCTGTTACTACATACTGACGTAAGATGGTTAAGTCGTGCTACATTTTTAACGAGATTTAGAGAACTTCTGTCACAAATATGCTCATATTTACAAACTAAAGGTGATTCATATCCACAATCAAATGATCAGGAATGACTTCTTGATCTTTCTTTTTTCTGCGATGTTACTGAAAAATTACACCAATTAAATATGCAACTACAAGGCAAAGGTAAAACAATAATAGATATGATAAGCATTTTGAAGTCATTTAAAGAGAAACTAAATATGCTTGCAATGCAATTAAAACGTCGTGATTTAAAGCATTATCAAAATCTGGCTGAAAATTAAAAAATTTTACTTACAACAAATATACCGATATTATGGCACTGCTTCTAAAAGAATTTGAAAGAAGATTTCTAACATTAAGTGAACTTGAAGATGTTGCCAGTTTTTTGTCTTGCCCATTTAATGACATCGATCGCAATTAACAGATCAACATTTGGAATCGTGTTTGAGAATTGCCTTAAGTTCATATGAGCCAAATTTTGAAAAACCTGCTGCACTTATGCATTGTCAGGTTTCGTACAATTAAACATTTTTATTCCTTTGTTTATTTACAGTGTATTTTTTTAAGTAAATAAGTATTTTATCTAAAAAAAAATATAATTATTATTCTTTTCTTGATTTGCAAAATTTTTTTTGGGTATTTATTTCTTTCTTTTTACTTTCTTTTTTTTACTTTTTTTTACTTTCTCACTATGAAATCACTACTCGTAAACAGGTTATTTTATTCCTAATGGCAAAATTCTAATAAATTCAAATATATAACGACATGCAGAGTACCTAATTAACTTTAACAAACACAAAGATATTGGGTTCAATAGAAGGACAAGAGATATAAATAGAATTACTTATTTTTATACGTTCTTTATTTTCTCCTCGGCATTTTCAAGATACTCAACTGTTAATAGGTTCATTTATTGCGAAATTAATGCTTCAGAGAGATATCAGATATCCAGAGATTCCGCGTCTCCACATTTGTAATAGACCCTTATCTAAAATACGCCTATCAATATTCAGTTGATAAGCTCGAGAGCTTACAAATTAGTCTTGTTTGTTGTCGACTGAGCGCGAGGACGTCGGAACTAAGATGAAGCCATAAACAACGAAAGTCAACTATTGCGATAGAAGCAATGAATTAATTTTCTTGTTATGGATCCGTTGCTCAATAAAAATGTAAATCGACTGCACCACACTACATGTGTTCTGCTTTGCTATAAGCCATTAGATATTGATTAGCTATGTAGAAAAAAGAACCGGTCACCTTTCTTGTGCGACCTCTATCGCATTTTTAGCTCACACTGCAGGTATTTATTGCACTATGTTTCCAGAATAATTAAGAAATTGAAGGAAAAAAAGAACAGTTATCTGCCGATTATGTTAAAGCGTACAAAGCACGTATTTAGCACAGTTTCATTCTTTAATAAATCGAACAGAGAAATATGCGTTGGATAAAAAAAATCTCATTCTGCACATAACTGAATAGATGTATCTAGGATTTATAACACGACTCAAGTACTTTGCACGTTAAAAGAAATCGTAATCGAGGCTGTTACTGAATTAATGTGTACATAAGTAACAAACAAGAACATTCTGTCTTTTTTTAACTTAAAATTTTTAAGATCCCATAATATTTTTAGTGTATCATGTGTCGATGTTGATTTCGTATTGTTTGCGTATACATAGAATAGATACACTGCTTATAATCGAATGCACAACTGTCCTGAGTCTACAATGAAAGGCCCTGAAGGTTTGTATGATATGTATCTAATTTCCATATACAAAATAAAACTAGTAAAACTAAAACAAAAATTACCCTTAGCACCTTAATGAGTGAAAACTCTAGATACGTAATTCGGCAACAGAGTTGCTATTCTCAGCGAAACATACAAAGAAAAAAATGTTAGGCGTAGTACCCTGGTAGATATGCTCTGCACCAGAAAAACCATATTCAATTATTATTAATATTTATTTCTGTACGTTTTGTATTTAATTTTAAATTAATATGTCCGGTACTTAGGAATTGCAAAATTAAAAATATTTCTTTATTCCATCACCAATAACACTACTAATAGCATTCAATCGAGTTATATTTGATTTAAAGTAAGGTCCAATTGTGGATTGCGGGCTTTGCCGAATTACATTCTCGGCAGGTATTAGAAAGAAGATAATAGGATACGGTGGCTTAAATAAAAAATAATAAAAATACTCTTACCGGCTTGATGAGTGAAGAACTCCGGATACGCATTTAGTTGCTATCCTCAGCAGATTCTGCAGAGGAAAATGTTAGACGTTGCACTCTAACGAGATATACGGAAAACTACGTCTAAAATTATTTTCCTTTGTAGATTCTGATGAGGATGGCAACTTAGCTGCCGAAATATGTGTCTGAAGTTCTTCACTCATCGAGATGGTAAGGGAATTTGTATTATTTTTTTTATTTTTAACTATTAGAAATAAAATAATACGGTAATTCCCCAAACTATATTAAGACATTTTCAGCAAAATGACAGAATTGTAACCTATAACATATGTATATCAATGCGTATATAGTCGTCTTGTTGATTATGTGCGATAACGGAATGCCTAATATTCAATAAAATTGAAACGGAAGTTTTAGTATTAATGCAAGTTGGAAATATATTTAAAAATTTGGATAAATGAAGAAACAAAATAATAAAAACAATAAAAAACGCTGTAAAAAGGAATGCGAACAGTGTTTTAATTAAAAAGAAAACCTATTTCATGATCGAGGTATATTGTATTCAATTTTGCAGTTTTTCGCTAGTTAAAGCATATTATACAACATCCTTAAATATAGGACAACAGAAAACTCTCAAGATTTTATGTAACACTGCGATAAATATATGATTAAAACAAATTCTTATATGATTACATTCATATTAAATTTGCTATTTGTGTTATAGCGCCATCTTACAGTGAAGAGTAAATACAATGTTCCTACTTCTGAGGAATGCACTAACTAAGGATTCTGTCGGTATTTTTTAACCTGGAAAGTTTGCAGTTTCCGTGTGCACTTTTCTAATTAATCAATAGCCTGATTTTTCGTTCATAATTTAGTCAAAATACAATAGATTATGAATAAAAATTAAAAAAAATAAAAGGAAACGATTTCTAATTATAGGCCAGTAGTATGTTGAATTGAATAAAAAAGAAGAAAAGTAATTACATTAATTTATTAACTATATTGAATACAAGAAATTGTATATGCAATAAAAGCTACGTTACTCCCTAGTTGATAGTGCATTCCTACAAAGCATTGTCGTCGTCACTGAAAGAAATTCTTGTAGAATAATTAGCGCGATGCAGTTAGATTCTGTAATAAAAATAAATACAATGACTTTCAACTATACCTCCTTCATTTTTCGCTAAGTATTGTAACAAATCTTTTGTCTTTCATTAAAAACTTATGTAGACAATATTAATAAAAATGAGTCTTTGGCGTATCTTCTAGACGTTCAATGTACTAAAATGCCATTATTTATTAGCATATACCAAAACGTTTTATTAATTTTAGCTCATTAGATTACTAATTTTGTCGTGAAATTATATATTTAGGAATTTTTATTATTAGTTATTATTAGCTAGATTATTAGATATCGTCCACAAAAATTTCTAAATATGGATGCAGAGCAACTTACTTCAAAAAGTAGTCGTTTTCTTCAATTATTTAAGGTAAATAATACTACCACTACCACATGCATTTCCTTTTACTCTAGGAGGGTATGAATTGTTGCCACAATAAATTGTAACATTTACTATCAGGAATGATATTGCGTTCTATTACTTCATTAGGATAAAATGCGATTGTGTGATGTTATTTTTGCTTGTAGTAATTGAGACTTTTACTACAATATTAGTTGCTAGAATTTGATGAGAAATTTTGCTACAAATTGTACTTGCCACCACATGTACTACAAAGTGTAATACAAATATTTACACTTGCAAATTATATTACAGAATCGTCAAATTTACATCATTATAAAATGCTAGTAATTCAATAAAATACCTATCATCTGAGAATTACGCCCTACCCAATTAATTACTGATCTTCTAACTTATGGTAAAAAATATGGAAAAAGACCTAATAGCGATTGCATTGTATTCGGGATATTGACTTTTCTTTATTACTTTAACTGTCTCTCTTTCGCGTCAATTTTTCTATAGTGATTTGCAATATCGATGTATTATTACTGCCACAAGCAGTAGCACATCCAATAATAAATTGCATCTGTGTTCTATCAAATCAGTATTCAAAAGTACAAAATTTTTTGGTGGTTTGTATTCCTATCGCAGAACAAAACAAACTCAAACACCCACTGTACATATGTACATAAATAGTTTTGCGGTAAGCATACGGATGTCTTTGTTTCTATTTATCTATGGTAATTATCATACTTCAACCCCGCTTGCCGTCCTATCAAAACCCTTGCGGTATGATTTAAAACACCTTATTGTTTTGAAATCCTGTAAGTGTATTTACATATTCTCTGAAGACCCCCTCCTTATGCCCATTATGTTTGGAAATTTAATGTATGCTAATCAAAAGGTGTGAAATATACGACCATACGTTGTTTTTGTTTGGTTTTGGTCCTACATATGTCAGGGTGATACACATCGAAGTCGTATCTATAGGCATACTACGTGGAGAGATTTTTATTTTTTCGTATTTGTTTAATATTCGAAAGAGGAATGACTATATAGTTCATAATATTTAAATGCTGTTTTTATTGTTAAAAAGAAAGATAGTGGTATTAGGTTGTGTCCTGATGCAAGAGTTTTGAACATTAACTAAAAGTCGTTTATGTACCATTGCAATATATACGCTTAAAGCTACATTGATCATAAGTACTGAAAGTTATGAAAAATATAATAATAAATATATATATAACAAAATAAAAGCAAACCAATACTTAAGAAAGACACCACAAGGACCCTTATCCCCAACTGTCAAATGACAGCCGATGCACTATTTAACATTTGCCACAAATATTTGCGATAGCCATCGTGTTATACAAAATAAGGCTGTTTTAAGCTAAAATAATATTTTTTATCTAACAAGGAAAAATATCCTGAAGTTAAGCCTAAAAAAGCAATTTTGTATATTCCTAGCGCCTCTATAGTTTACAATTTTCAAAAGGTTAATTTCAAAATGTATAGTTATGAGAAGGAACCGAAACCGTATAAAGAAAATTTGAAAAAGCATATCTATTAACAGACGGCAAATAACACTGGTCAACAAAATTTAAGATTTATTTTGTCCCAAGGAGGTGAACCTGGTAGTACTTTTTACACTTATTTCATGTTTGTTTTCTGAATTTTTCTATCAGGCAGGGTTGTGATAACACAATGAAATTTTGTGAAAGTATATATTATAATATATGTATAAATCATGAAAGAATGACGTATAAAGTGATATATTTACTTGGAAAATGTGCTTATATATGACTTTACATAAGAAACATCTCTCTTCAGCTTCCAGCCAACATAGCAGGGCTCCATTTGCCTTGGTGTCTTAGCACTTTCATCGTCGCTTAATGTCATGTTTTATGGAGGTTTATGCACAGGTAATTCCGGACTCTGAGGTACTGGTCTCAGTGCAGATGGAATATTAGGATATTTTACAGTATGTTTGGATTTAGAAGTCATACCACTTATATTTGTTAGACAAAAATAGCAATCAGTAATATGATCCAAATCATAGGAATAGCAAAAGCCATATGTCGTTTACATCTTGCTCGCGCTGTAAGAAGCCTGACACACGTAACACAGCAAATATGGGCAGCCCAGCTATTGTCTTCATCACCTACTTTACACTTGAAATACTGCACATAGCACTTTCTAAGGAGAGGTGTGAAAGACCGTTTTTGATATTTAAATGTCAATTCGCCGCAAATGTAGGAAAAAAGATTAGGGTGGTGTTAGTGTTTACACATAATAATAAGGAGTATTTTACACCTAACGTTTAATGCTGCTTGTACATATGATATACATGATATGGTTACATCGACAGGTACCGCCAGGAGGGGCAGAATATATAGGCGGCAAATTTAAATATATTCAAATCTAACAGAAAAACTACCAAGTGATTTCCACATTTCCTTGGTATTTTTACATGTGATCAAATATTCGCGGTTTCACTACAATAGCTTAAACGCACCACAACGCAACACTCATTAAACATTAACAATGTCAGCGTATATGTTCATCCACCGAGCTCTAGCCGACAACTGATATCTCGGAATGGAAATGTAGATCTTAACACGTCAAGACATGTTCAAACATTAACCATTGCATGCTGCTTGATCAGTTCCGAGCTCTAGCCACCAAGTGAAATAACGTCACGACATGTTCTCTTATATTACATATCTATGCGTGCATATTTTAGGCAGATAAGCGAATATCCTGGAACATAAAGAACTAAGGGTGATGGAGAAATTCTGAAAACCTAATTGATTTCCGCATGCAAAAGTATATGGGAATCAGGCATCTTTGTTCTTGGGACAAAAATCCTATTAGCCAGTGTAATTTTAGCTAGAACAAGGAGATCCTCAATAAAATACATATTATTGGAAAAAAAATTCTAATACGTATAAAATACTATTGACTTTTATTTACTATAACATTGTCTGTAAAGATTGCAAGGACTGTGGGGCAGCACAATAAACACGCTGTTCGGATTACTCCTCTCGCACAAAGTATGAAATAATTCGGGACGACACGTGTTTCGGGAATACGTGGATTCCTATTATCAAGTCGAATAACCGAATGGCGGTTATTCGACTTGATTATGGGAAACCATTAACTTAAGTCACTATTCAAAGGGACACATTTTGAGTCAGTTAATGAAAAGAAGGAAATAGCGGATATGTTGAAACAGATAACGGAAATTGATGTCTCCACACCTCGAAGTAGTAGAGAAAGGCTGCGGGGATGTATAAGGGCAAGCGAAGGGTATATTGAAGGGCAGAAACAATAAAATTGTGATACGTATGCCTAATAAAGATGAATTATTTAATCAGTCTCGTTATTTAATCTACAGAACTGGTATATGTAAGTATATGGCAGCAACCGCCAAAGGGTTAACATCAAGAATGGTATGGAAAAGTACACGTATGTACTTTACATTATATGTGAGCTGAAGCACTGGTATAAAATTAGACGAATATATTACGTCTGACTGCGGAATGTATGGGCATGCATTAGAACTAGGAAAGTACAAAATAAAGTGTGCTGTAAATAGTGGCGCCGGCATCCACTCTGAGAACTGGTCGTCAGTTTTCTTTAGTTTTATTTGCAATTGGTTGTCATGTCACTGCAGAGAGTACACCTGCATAGGAATTTTAAAAATAAAATAACAGCACCTTTATTTATGGTATAATCGGATGTAAAAGTTTTAATTGATAAAAATGCGATGCATTTCCTTTTACCACAGTCAAGCTACCTACGCGTTTTCATTACTTGAACAGCTACGCACCAAAAATGGTTCATCTTCGTGATCACCGAGTAACCAGTAAAATACCGTGTTAATTGCTACGTAGTATAATAAATAATAATTTATTCTTGCACTGCGAATTTGTCGGTTATATATGTATACATATATATAACAAATCAAGTATTTGAATTAGGTTCAGAAAATTGTGCTTCAACCAAACAAACAGTGAGTTAAGTTGATGAAGTAGGCAGAACTCGATTCCGTGTTTAATGCCGATAAAATGCGTTATAGCATTTTATCGTTAAATTTTTTTAAATATTATGTTCTCATTATTTCGGATGTCTTTCACAACCTCAAAAGGCGAAAGTTACATACATAGAGCTCGGCTGTAAGCATTCATTGGCACATAGTACAGATACTGGGGAATTTTGCTGTTAATTTAGATAGTACTTGTGACGTATCGGTAAATAAAACGTATTTTCTTTCAAACAATTTATACAAGTTTCAAAAGAAAATCTAACAATATCTACATTTTCAATTAAAATAGTGTAGTCATTTGAAAAGGAACTGATATATTCTTATTGCTTAGATTTTCATGATATCTTAATTGTAACCATCGTAATGTTTGTGAAGTTATGTTTTGCCTTTTGTTGTTTGAAACAGCAGTGGGAGGCTGTATTAGTATTGGTAATGATTCAAACTGTATAGATACTTTACAATAGCAGAATTTCAATGGTAATATTTTAATGAAAATTATCAAGGAAAATCATCAGTAAAAAACATTATTATCAATGAAACCTCTTATTAAAAATTACCTTTGGAAAAAAGCATTACTTAGGAAATTTGGTTACAATATTAAACGGGCATTTTACTGACATGCATGAATTTTGGTGGGATTATGAAAATTCAACTACAAATAGATGGTAACATTTTCGTGTATGAAATTTTTTTTAGTGTGCGGATTCTGTTGAAGCTGAAATACGCATTTAAAATCATTCCGGTGGTATGGATACTTTTGTGTTAGTTCTACTAACTCTATTTCAGTGCACATCCTATTTGTTTTATTAGTATACTTAAACTTTCATTTCTTTAGGATTATCATAAAGTATATAATGTGTTCTACAAGACATTAAGACTTCGAATATTAACAAGTATTTTGTTTTTTTTTATTTTATGCTCTTTACACTTCCTATTTCATAATTTTTCTCTGAAAACTAAAGTTTAGTACAAAAATTATAACATGCATGAAAGTATTGTAGTCACTTGCCGGGACACGTGTAGTCGATCCAGAAATAAATCAGCAAAAAGCAGAATGTTCCTGCAACAGCTACTGTAAGTGTTTACTTACCTTGGGAAGAATATTAACTATAGTTGTAATTAGAGTAAATTGGTATACACTGATGTTTGTTTAGCTAAGCATATTTACTAGTAAATTCCTGTTTTAATTAGGGAAACCTAGTTTTAATTAGGTTAGCGTTCACTAGTGAATTCGTGCATTAGCAGCGTACTCATACATACACATTACATTCTCATTAGTTCGCGTCACTATCGATAACACTGGTTAACAAGATTTTTGTCCCAAGCACAAAAGCGCCTAATTCCCATATACTTTTGCATGCTGAAATCAATTATATTTGCAGAATTTTCCCATCATCCCTAGTTTTTATGTTCCAGGAAATTCGCTTATCCACCTAAAATATATCAAAGAAAGAAGATTTCTTCCAATAGCCGTACGGTCAAAAAATGAAGTATATAAAAAATATATTCAAAAAAATATATAAATATACGTCTGAGATCACACAACACGTCTGATTGTATAGTTCCAGGCATTCCTCACGTACAGACAACGGTTTCGGACTCATCTAGTCCTCATCAGTGCACGTTGGAGGATGCCTGTCGCTCGTTCAATATTCCGTATCGTTAACCGAACGTTAGCACATGTCTTTAAGGGAAATCCCAGAGACATCTAACGCCCAGCCGCGGATTCATGAAACAATCCCAAAAGCGGTAACTAAGTTACCAGTCAGCTAAGATTCGTGTTAGCGTGTGATCTTATCGGCGTCGAATGACTAAATAAATCAAAGAAAGAAGATTTCTGCCAATAGCCGGCACGGAACTATACAATCAGACGTGTTGTGTGATATTTATATATTTTTCTAAATACTTTTTTTATTTACTTCATTTTTGCACGTAAAATATGCCTTGACGTGTTAAGACCTGCATTTCCCATTCCTAGATAGCATCTCTAGTTATTTCAGTTGTCGGCTAGAGCTGGGTGAATGAACATATTCCCTGACGTTATTAACGTTTTAAAGAGTGTTGCGTTGTGGTGCGTTCAAGCTATTGCAGTGAAATCGCGAACATTTGACCACCTGTAAAAATGCCAAGGAAATGTGTAAACCACCCGATCTCTTTTTGCTACATTTGCGGTGAATTGACATTTAAATATCGAAAACGGTGTTTCACACCTCTCCTGAAAAAGTGATATGAGCAGTATGTCAAGTGCAAGCTCGCCATATTTGCTGTGTTACGTTTGTCACACTTCTTACAGCGTGGGCAAAAGGTAAACGACATATGCCTTTTGCTATTCTTATGATTTGGAGGGAACTATCAGATCATATTACCGATTGCTATTTCGGCAAATGGCGCCCTGCTATGTTGGCAGACTATTGCTGAACGCTGAAGGGAGATGTTTTTGAGGCAAAGTACAGCCGAAAGTCATATTCAGCACATTTTCCATGATTTATCATTTTTTCATGATTTATACACGTATTATAATATATATATTCACAAAATTTCATTGTTTTGTCACTCTGAGACCCCGCTTGATAGGAAAATTCTGAAAACAGATATGAAGTAAGTGTAAAAAGTACTACCAAGTTCAACTCGTGGGACAAAATAAATCTGAAATTTTGTTGACCAGTGTAATCCAAATACCAACGCCGGGATAGCGCAGTGGTAAGAGCGCTAGGCACCTGTACAGGATGTCCGGGTTCGAATCTCGCTTGCGGC
>JARFOC010000665.1:45543-66006 GCA_031763485.1 Osmoderma eremita | reverse complement strand
AAAACAACCTACCCATGCAAGCCCTTCTCGTCCTCGACAATGCCCCTGCTCACCCACCAAATCTCGAAGATGATTTATTCAAAGAGTTCAAGTTTATAAAGGTTCTCTACCTACCACCCAATACCACTCCTATCCTGCAGGCCATGGATCAGCAGGTGATTTCTAATTTTAAGAAGTTGTAGCACATTTTTCGGCGCTGCTTTGAGGTGACGGAGAACACAAACCTTACCCTTCTAGAGTTCTGGAAGGACCACTTTAATATCGTGATATGCCTAAGAATTATTGATCAGGCATGGCTGGGTGTTACAACGAGGACCTTAAGCTCTGCATGGAAGAAGTTGTGGCCTGAGGCTGTAGCTGAAAGGGCCTTCGAAGCATTGGAACCCGAAGTGTCAGTGGTAGAGGAGATTGTTTTTCTGGGAAAATCCATGGGTCTGGAGGTGGATGAGAGAGATGTGAACGATCTCGTCGAGGAACAGTCTCAGGAGCTGACAACCGAGGAGTTACACGATCTACATTCGCAGCAACATACGGTGGTTCAACGAAAAATTGGTATTGAAGAGGAGCCAGAGATGGAGGAGGTTATCTCTACAAGAGATATAAAGGAGATCTTGGGAATGTGGGAGAAAGTGATAGAGTTCGTGAATAAAAATCACCCAGAAAAAGTTGCAACTGGTCGTGCATCGGAGTTGTTCAACGAAACTTGCATAACTCATTTCCGCAATATCCAGAAAGGGAGGAAGAAACAAACCACCTTGGACAGTTTTTTTAAACGATCTGCAGGTGAAAATGAGCAAAGCGTGACGAAAAAAGCGAAGACCAGTGACGAAAATTAAGCGCTTCCGTAAGCACTTCACTTTTTCTTTTATTATGTTTTTATAGAATATGTATTTTTTATTTATAAATAAATGTTTCTTCTTGTAAATACATTTTTCTTATTCAAAAACACTTAACAAAACAACTGAGGTTGTGTTTTGGGAGCTGGAACGGATTAATGGCAATTCAATTAATTTCAATGGGGAAAATTGCTTTGAGATACGAGCAATTTGACATACGAGCAAGGTTACGGAACGAATTAAACTCGTATGTAGAGGTACCACTGTATTCGATATTTCAGGTATTCAAACACGCTTCAGAATAAAATAGACTTCTATGAGACAGTTTAATAGTTCTTTTTTAAAGTAGCTACAATTATCACAATTATAGAACGATGTATAAATTACAACAAATATCATTTTTTGTATGTTGTTAATGCGGAACCATCACTTAGTAGAGGACATCCGATGATGATCCAGTATTAGCGGTAGTAATAAACTCTTCCATCATATCTTCTATACGATGTTATCCAGCTCATACATCTTACTTTCTTCGGCAATGGTGTGATTGATGCAATTTGTCTATGCTTCAGCAGTTACGAGTTGCAGTCTTAATTAATAATTCGGGTAGTTTAAAAGTTTTGTTCTAAGAAGTTCTAAGTTGTAAGAGTTCTATCGAATTTAAATTGAAATGATATGGTGGTAACCTTTTACGATTAGTTTAATTGATTACATAGGGCGTGGGATTATTTTTTAGATAGCTTCTAACGAGTCCCAGAAGTTCAAGTTTTAAGTATGGGATTTCGCAGGCAATTCCTTTTGAAACAAGCTAATTAATGAAAATATCCTTTTTACATATAGTCGTTGGCATTTTTTCTACCTTGACGGAATAGTATGGTGCATTATCCATTACAATTACACAATTTGGTTGTAAAAAGGGTAGACCATTTCTCATCCACTCTGTAAATACGTCACCATTCATTTCATCGTGGTAATCGGAGGTGTTTTTCGATTGAAAATATAGCAACCCATTTTCAACAAAACCATTAGCAGTCCGAATATGTAGTATTATAAACCTACTTCTTTTTCTAAAATATGCGAAACAAATAATATAACGAGAAACAACCAAAAGCAACCGAAGAAATTTGACAACTGACAGAACAAAAATGTAGCGATCAGTAATATTTCATTTTATCCAAGATAAATTTCGTATGCATAGCTGGCTTTTTTCGTCGTGTATCCCTTACGTATTAGACAATAGCAAATGTCCAATATATAAGCCTATCTTACCCAACGCTATTTTCTTAAAGTGAATGATGTATAAATTGATCGAGTTAAATTTTGGCGGGTAATTTGAAACTCTCAACTGTATGGGTTGGTATCAAGATCCCTTGATCGGCAACAATCTATACATCATTCACTTTAAGAAAATAGCGTTGGGTAAGATAGGCTTATATATTGGACATTTGCTATCTACTAGGGTAAACCGGGGAAATTCCGACACCATAAGAGATTTTTAATTTTGTACAAATAATAGCTCAGAATTTCCGCGCACTATTCTACATACCCTATCGTTAAAATATTGGTAAGCTAGATCTTTATTATTTTTTTACCTGAACTCTGCTTGCTGTCGGAATTGCCCCCGGTACCGGGGCAATTGCGACATGCGTACGGGGTAATACCGACAATGGCAGAAAATAGAAAAAATAATGAGTGTGCGGTTACAAAAAGAAGAGTGATTCTTGGAATATTCAATTCAACTGCAACACTTTTTACTGATCTTCCAGTGTTCACTAACTCAAATGCCCTTTTGAGAGTTTGCTCACTCCATTTACCCTTATCTGTTGTTCTTTTTCTCGAACTCACCATCTAAAATAGAGTGAGAAGAATTATTTTGGTGCAGACAAAACCATTCAACATATATTTGACATGGGAAAATATCAACACCATGTCGATACTTGTCCGTGTTAGGATGTCGGTATAACCCCGTTAGGCCAATATAGCGGAAATTGCACCGTACAGGGTAACCTATCGTCTAAACCTATCGGCTAACAACAACTACATTAAAATATGCGTTAGAAGTTATGGTTTAAAAAGGCGTAACAGTTGTCACCCTAATGTAATTACTTAAAAGTCGTACCTCACTTCCCTCAAAACACTGAATTTACATAAAAGCCGTTAAAGAAAACCTTCTTCAATACAACGTAAAAAATAGCCTGTCTAGAGAACTGTCATTCACTGAGTGTTAATTTCGAAAAAGCCTGCTAGGCTGTAGGAATGTACAAAACACCGTTTGGAACGTATAGGATACAAAAAATATGGTGTCGGAATTGCCCAGTGTGTCGATATTCCCCCGGTTTACCATATGTTCTTAAAGTGAATGGACTTTAATTCATATTTACTTTAATTCAAGAACGAAGCAAAAATCATAAAAACGGTGGTAAATAGGAATGACAAATGAAACCATGACAAATGACAAAGAGTGTGAGCCAATTCATATTTAGGAACTAGTTTATAACCAATCTAGGAATCTTCTTAATACCAACCAAGACAGTTGAGAGTGAGCACCCCGTATATATCCGGTATATTACAGATTGAGAGTTAACAGTAGGTTATGTGAATAACAGGGACATCTGATTGTCAAGTACACCGCCCTACAAACATTAAAATACAGATTCCCAGGGCAATTATGTGTATTTTAGTTTTTTTTTTTTATAACAAAGTCCACTTCAGGAATGACTTCAATTATTTTTTTAACATTACAGAATGAATGCAAGTCCCATAAGTATTATATTTTCGTATCCACTCCAACAAGATCGCAATGAATTGACTATAGATAGTTCATTTCCGTTTAGGATCTGGAAGCAGTAGTTTTGGCTTTCCTAAAGACAATTTAGCATTATAATTATAAAACTTTTATTACGCTTCCATTATGTACATATGTATTTATTCTAGAGAATCAAATCTTAAAATTTTCAAGAAGACAATGTGCCATCCAAACATATTATTCTAGGTGCCGCTTGGAGGATACATCTGTCCGAAACAACTAAAAATCTCCTAGAGAAGGCTGGCGGCTACCAGCTAGAATACCGTGGTCCAACTCAAATCAAGGGTAAAGGATCGATGCACACGTATTGGCTATTGGGAAAGGCCGGCTTCGTAAAATCCCTACCAGTACCGCCACCAATCGAGTAAGCAAAATTATACTAACATATGAATATCTAATCCATTACGCACATTAGTATAAAATATAGTTTTCACACAACACACGCAACCGCTTGCATGAAATACGATAATCGATTTCGAACGCGGCGTAATTAAGTTGAAATTTCCCCAAAATGTAATCGCGGAACCCGTCCTCTATAACAAATGTTTTGTATCTATATTGGTATTAATTATAAAAGCCGGGTTATTAAATTGAATTTGCGGAAACGTGTATGATAAAACACATGTATGGAAAATTTCGCCCTTAATATATTTTCCATTATTACTTCGACCATTATTGCTATCTGCGCCAGAACAATACTTTAGTAATCAAATACAATAATTGTTAAAAAAGAAATTTCCATGGGCATTTGCCAAAATTTGCCTGGAATATCGAACTTGATCTTATTATACATTAAAAATAAGGAATTGATACTTGGGATGCTTTTTAATACTAATACATTATTCATAAAATTTGCATAAATAAACATGCGCTTTTAGGCGGTAGTGTACAGTCGCCGTTGTTTCGCAAACAGAAGCTTCAAACACAACGTTTGAATAAATTTTACAGGCTTTAGGCTATTGATTTTATTTAAATTTTGGATAATTCGGGTGGGATTGACATTCCAAACAGGTACATACATTATATCACCCTCTGTTTTTCCCATTACCAAACTTCTGTTGGATTTTCACACCGACGCGAAAATGTCCAGTGGATGATTTAATTGAAAATCAATGATTTAACTTCATATTTGTGTGAATATTGGTAAATTTCACGAATGTACTATGCAATTGTGAAATTGGAATAACAAAATGAATTTAAATCAGAATAGAATTCAGTTGTAGTACTGTATGTAATGGAAGTAAATTGTCTTTTTTTAATGATTTCAAATAAATCTATTAAACATAATTACCTTGCTGCACAAATTGTTATTCGTTTATTGTTGCTTTTAATTGTTATTCATTTAACTTTAATTCCCTTTTTGCTGCAGATTCTGTTGCGATTGGTTAAGCTATAAGAAACCATGATTTAGGTATTCGACTATATGCAAGCGGGACTTATAATAAGCACACACCTGCTGTGACGTTACTTGGATTAGTGGGAATGTTAATATGTAAATTTTTAGAAGACCAATTGAAATGTTACGAAATTCAAACTTCTTAATGAATTTTAAATAATTTTTGTTCTCCTTTACCTCAAGTTGACAAAAGTCGGGCAACTTCTGAATGATATTATTTGATAATTGATAAATTAGTTATAATTTGACTTAATAAAAAAGAATGTAAATTTTTAGAATATCAAAAAAGCCTAAAGATGTATTGAAAATATAATGTTGAAAATGATACTATCACAAATCACTTAATGTATAAATTAAATTGGCAATTACCTTAACAACCCTTTGTATGTGTGTGTGTGTGTGTATTATGTTCCATCCTGTTCTTTCTTCTAGCTCTGCCACTTGCTAAACTCCTCCAATTGTTTCCTACTTCACTTCACCAATCACCTTTTCCCTTCGCACTTAATAAATCACTATTTTATATACGGCTAACAAACTTAACTTTTCGACTTTTCACGATTTGTTTGCTTCAAACACGTCTGTTCTCGGCTAAATTCTATATTCAGCTATATTCCTTACGGTTAACTAAATGTGTATGTGACTCATTGCCTTTCTTTTATAATATGCAGGAAGAATTTGGGTTCTAACTGATAAATCTTTTGCTTAATGTGATTTAGGTTGAAGATAATATACTGAACGGTCTCATTGTAGTATGACGAATATGACGCTTCATCAACTCCTCGTAATCATTACAATTAACACTAGATAGATCTATATATTTATAACGACAATCAATGATAAGTAATGTTTCATTATCGAATATATTTGTTATTAACTGTCTAAATTTGCTATGCAGAACTGCTTTCTACATAAATCCGACTTTATTTGTGAAAAATAAAAACAAAAACATGCAAAAAAAATTTAAATGAATGTCTTTAGATGAACAAATGATTGTAGTTCCGGGATGGTTTGATAAGAGGACTGCATGCAAAGACGACAATGTATGTAAATTTATTTTATTAGATTGTAATATTTCGTTTGAATGTCTCGCTTTTACAGAGGAATGCACCCACGGGCATTTTATAAGTCGAACTTTCTGTGATCGATCAGACTTCTAGTTTGAGATTATTCCGTACAATCTCTCCTGCGAAACCGGATTGACGTATTAATCCAAAAATTACTGATAGTTCTGGAGATAAATCTCCTCTAATAAATCAAAAACGTAAAAATTTATTTAAAATCTATTTCAAAAAGATAGTAAGCCAGTGCTAAAAACGGGAAATCTTTAAGTTTTAAACATTATCCGAGGTTGGCGGGTTAACCCCCTTTATCGAAACTTTTTCGCAGATCCAGAATTCAGTCCCCACCGCACCACACTCATATATTTTACGTGCCTGCTAATAATCATACACTCCTTCGATCTCCGACCTATCTTACAGCCATCAAGTTTAACAAGGTTTCAAAGGCTTATAACATTTATTTAGCACGTTGTGTGTTTGACTGAATTCATTTATTAAAAAAACACTTTTGACGGCTTTATTTCATTGTATTTCTTAATTGTTAAATTTTGTATATTAATTGTATTTTTGACATGATGATCTAAAACATCTTTTAATTTCTATTTCTTTTGCTTTTCTGGTGAGCATCCTCTGGTAGTTCCATCTTGCTGCAATAATTTCTATATTCTCCAAGGGTAATTTATGTTAGCTCTGACGAACATGTTTGTTCAGCATTCTAATTGACATGCTGCCATCCATTTTGTTATCCTCTTCCATTCTTTCTTCCTTAAGACTTTTGATGACGTACACATGCGTTTCAAAAGTCTGTTACTCCTTTATTTTTACTAGCCGGGCTGGAGGCGAAGTCGGTTAACAACTGACCTACTACGCTCGTGGTCCCGGATTCCAAACGCCAGTGCCACTCTCTCAGTGAGGTTTTCCCTGATTTTCCTTGTCCCTTTGGTAAATGCTGAGTGGCCAATTGTTAGGTCACTTCACGGACACAGGCGGAATAATAACTCATGCCCGCCTATGACCAGCTCGCGTTGTTGGGGTTGCAGGCATGGATTATTATTAGTATTTATGTTTAAATCAACCCACACTACCAACAACAACTGGACATTCTTTCGTTAGATTTTATATTGATCTTGATGCCCTTTAAGAATTCCCATTCAAAAACAACACGTGAACATTTGTAACAGGCGGCTGTACCTCTTGCTATTTTCGTTCGGTCTCCGAATAGAGGTTGATGCTCGTCACATTTCCAATTAGGGCACAGGCGTAATTAGTGGTTGAGGGTGTCAACACGGGGATGATCAGGAAGGTTATTT
Organism: Osmoderma eremita; assembly: GCA_031763485.1. NCBI lineage: Eukaryota > Metazoa > Arthropoda > Insecta > Coleoptera > Scarabaeidae > Osmoderma > Osmoderma eremita. Next base: position 58,600 of record JARFOC010000665.1, on the reverse strand, counting down.
TTCAGGCGTTCTTGTTCACTAAACGGCTAATTTATATGCGGTATAGAAAAGGCGAAGTTAATTAAAAACGGTGATGCTTTCAATTAGCAGCACATATTTTTCATTCGCTTAGATAAGCGGTGATATTTAGTACTTATTCCGTTGGATGATAAGGTGAAGAAACTCTTATTTTTCCAATTGTAATCTGTAGCTCTCTGAATTAATATCTGGAATTGTTTGTTCTTCTTCCGCGCAAAATGATCATTCCCCTTTGCCACAATTCTGTTAATGACGCAAGGAAATAAAAGTTAAAGTCTTCAGAAAATTACATTTTATAATTTGGTTTTCATCGATAATATTTTTGAGTCAGCCATAATAAAACAATTTCTGCATAATCTACACTACTTCATTTTGAAATGATCTGAAAGTTGCTATTATAACGCTTACAGGAACAGTAAATGTAGTCCTTTAATAATGTGCTGTGAAGTATTATTTCTCCAGAATTCAGATTTGACATAATTTTAGCTAGGTTAAATTATAACATCCTGCAATTTGGAAAAAAATGAGAAAAATACATGGTTAGATTAGGTTTATTATATACAAAGATTTGACTTTTGAAAGCTTTGTGTTGTTTTTTCTAAACAATCGTAAACCTTCTATATTCTCACACCACATTTGTGGAATAAAAATATTGTTCTTGTAATATGTAACTACGTCTCTCATGGCGTGAGATGTATAACCTTTTGCGTTCTTTTCTGTTTTTCTCATTGACTTTGGCTTCATTCTAGTCATTGCCTCGTTCCTGCAACAGCTCTCTAATAATGGTCTTTCTACTCTTCCCTTTTTTATCATTTTAGACACTACCATCTTAGTTGTCTTCGCTCTTCTAGATCTTGTCTCATTTATAATTATATACTGACTTTTGACAATTTTTGACGTACTCCGTTAGTTCCAACATTTTCAATGTACTATCCTATTAAAAGCATGTACATCATACAGTAGCGCATGTGATTTGGAAACCAAGAACTTGCTAGGCTTACTTGTTTCAAAATAAATTTGCGGCCGATATTGCTCCTTAACAGAATATTTCGTCGTTCCAAAATACGCTACTTACTTTGAGATTTTGTTAAGAAGTGCTGGCTTGCGGCTAGCTTTGCAGAGATGGGGTGGGTAACTTCATCTAAACATACGGTATAAGGTTGGCGCCACCGCGCTTTTCATCAGTACAGGACTAGGCTCATAAGCACGGGAGAGGCCGGATGTTGTGGGAGTAACTACGTTTGGCGAAGTAAAAGCCAAGGGCGCGATTAAATAAGCAGCCTGTATATTTATGGGTAGTTTGTCAGTGTCCGTAAGTATGAGTTCGGTACATATAGTACGACATAAACAATTCAAAATAAAATGTATAACATTTACGTTTGCATGAGTAAACACATAAAAATCGTGTTTGAATCTGTCACACATTAGGTGACACAGGTGATATGTGGCAAAATACACCTATAGCATGCACAAAATACATAACAAATATCCGTCAAATAATATGTAATAAATTTCAAAGGGGGTTGTTATATGTTGGGTTCGGTAAAAGATTGACAGACGGAGTAAAATAAACAGTATGTTTGACTAATATACGAAATGCTTAATTACAATTACACAAGTTTACATGACAATATACAGTATTGAAGAAAGCAAATAAATAAATAGTTGGTGATTACTATCTGTGTTTACTATACAAATAACCGTTTGCGAATTGTGGGTACGCGCTCAAGTTCAATGACCTACAGATTTAACGTGTAGCGAGGAACAGCTGTTTATATATTCAGATGATCGGATATCCGAATTTCCTTACAAAATTACAAATTCCTTACAATTTCCTTACAAATGTTGTACTGATCTTAATATTTTAAACATCACATATAATATACTTTTCAATAGAATCACTTAAAAGGTAAATGTCGGATAAAAGTTGTTAAAGTATTTAAAATATTTAACCTGAAGGGTAACTAAAATGCCTCACACGGCTTGAAAGTTGTCAAGGTTACGCTATAACTAATCAAAAAATCTGGATTACTAGAACCAATGGTTGAAAGTTATAACAAAATTAATTCAATACGTTAATTTCAGATACACAGTTCACACATATGGTGTATGACTTACTTATGCAAAATTTTAAAATTGTGTTATTGCGAAATGCGTTTTCGCTGCATCACGTCGCCAAGATGGCGGTTGTTGAATACTATTACGGTCGTGAGTCTAAGTCTGGTCACAAATATGCGGCTATGCGATTTACAGGGATGCACAGAGAAAACATCTTTTGGTGTCGAGGCGTCCTCAATCTCGGTTTTCGTCACGCTACGGTGTACGGCTACGTCAGAACGTTGGGATAGGAAAACGGGGAACGCCCTTGGGTTCTAGAACCTCTCAGAACAACAGCAATATACAAAATCCCGGATACATTTCCAGTGTTTGATAACTCGATCCTACGGCAAATTATGCTGATACTTCAGACACAAATTTAAGGCCTAAGCCACTATACACTAACGGACACTTGTCTTAAACGACCTCACTTGACGCCAGTCGATCAGTCTCTCCTTTAATTGCCGGAAAAGCAAGAGTTTCCGCATAGGGGGGTGCATCCCTTAGCCAATCAATTCTTGATCTCGCGCGTCACCATTCGCTCGAATGCGATCGCGTGACTCATCGGTCCAATTACGTCGGATGACGCCGAAATTTAATCATAGAGATTCGAAGAAAGCGGACAGGTCGTACGCGTGAAAATGCAATTAGCCTGGAGTGCATATGAACCAATGAAGGCCGCGCTCTCGCACTAATACGCGTAGATGAGAATTGCGGTGAATATTACGATAACTAGTTCGGCGGCGTTTTAAAACGTTACAAATTTGCGCACTGACAAAATTGATGACTGTAAACTCATTTTCCCTGGGCAATTATGAGAGAATAAATCTATGGTTATTATAGTTTAAGATGGATTTTATTTTGATTTTGACAAAGCCTCGACGTATACTCAAAATAACCTAAAAATTTTATATAATATCTTATTGATGTTAATGATATTCGGTTAATTTCGGCAAAATATTTCGTTTTTGATACTAGGATCACAATCCTTATTGTGCCCTTATTGTTGGCTTATTGTGTGTCCTTAGTGTGATAAAAAAGTAAAATAGGCGGCATTGCATGTATCTATTACAACCTATATTTCTAAAAATTCAGTTCTCTATTAATTCATTAATTTTTTTATAGTTATAAATCTTTCGATATAAGCGAAGGTATCAATATCTTTGGACCGTAAGGATTTCGTATCAATTAAAAAAAAATCAGTAAAAAGAATACTAAAACCGTACATTAAGACATCTAACACACACACACAAAACGAATAGCACGTAATCTCCCCATCATTTTTGCGTTTGACTACCGAATGATTAATATGAAATTTGATTTTCCTATTCGCACTTGAAGGGAAAGTCATGGGTGAGTCATAGTCCCAAAGTAGCCGCCCCCACGTCGATTGGATATATTAACTTGTTTCTGTTTCGAAATTTTCCAGTTTAGACGAAAGTTTAATCATCTGTAAACCTGATTTCGAGCAGATAGAAGACTCGCCCACTTATACAGCGACCCCACCCCAAGAACAGCTCAACGTCCGACAGTCCCATGACCATTTCCCCGAGAGTGTTCCGCCGCGCTCGCCCAATCCCGATCCCACCTTCATCAAAACTATGGAGTGCTCGAAGTTTTCCGCTCTGGTTAAGAACGCGGACGATAACCATCATCATGTAATGGTGAAGAGCACGTCCAGTGATACGCCCATGTCTTTGGGCACGCCTGTTTCTGCCAGCGAAGTTGCCGCCGCTCTTTTGGGCGCTTCGACGAGTTCCCTTTGTGGATTCAGGCGGCACAAGAGGATAGAGGAGGAAGATTTGAGTACGCCGTATAACCATTACAAGAGCTTAAGTCCGAAGGAACGCATTGGGAAGTTACTTAGGAGGCAGTTCAGTTTGGATAGGACGGAGGAGATTTTGAACGAAAATAGTCAAAATGTAAGTAACCAAATTTATAGTTTCAGTTTGCTGTAGAATGTGCTCCCGAGAAAGCACCCACCAACTGCTTAAGACTAAATATAAAAAATTTGAACCATTATTATCGAACAGTTTTTTTTTTGATAAAAACAAAATTATAGGGTACGATATGTAGTGTTGTAGTCATAAAGGTGGGAAATAATTTTGAGAAAAATTGCTTGTTTTATATCCCCACAAAATTCCCATAACAATGAAAGTCAAATCAAAAGGTAAATCCGCTGAAAATATCCTAGCAACAACGGAAATGTTTCACCATAAAGATTGGGGAAATAAAACGGACCATTAGTCGAGTAGTAAAAAAAGCATTACATATAGGAATAGTATATACGTATACGGAGGGTTTTTACTCGTCTTGAAGAGCTATGAATTATAGAACTTTTACATTTTTATTGGTGATAAAAATTTTCAGAATGGAACAGCTTATTAAACAAAAAATATTTTGTAACTTAATAAGATTAATAGTATAATACAAATATATCAGCTCCACAAAAAGACATATTCGAAATAAATAAACATTAAATAGGAGGCGTTTGTTGGTGCTGTGAAGTTCTTAAAAGTTTTATGTTTTTGTAAAGATTTTGTTGGTTTTCTTTAGCCGCCAGATTAAATCTGAATACCAAAGTATTTTTTTTTTGTTAGTTCCAATCGATTGTGATTTATATCATCGACAGTTCAAACTTGTATTCTAACCGAATTGGAACGCTTGCTATTAACACAAGAAGAAAAAGATTCCGAAACTTCTTTAATAAAAATGAAGTGATTTTTTTTGGAGTTTCCTTTCACAGCGGGGAAAACAACGATTTATGCAACTCATGTTTATGACTTTTACAGCAAAAGAACTTAAACTAATACTTGAATTTTTTTACAATTAAGCTGAAAATTGAACGGGAGATTTACTTAATTTGTATTGATATGCTTAATGTAAGTTCATGTAAGTGCTTTTAAGTAATTTTTTTTGTTATCTGTCAAAAATGACACATTGTTTTTTCTGTCTGCCGTACTGCACTGCAGGTGTAACTTCAGAAGAGAAATACTTGTGTTCTAAAACAGCCCTTCATGTCAGTCAATTATATAAGAGGAAAGTTTAAAATGCTATCCCTACAACTGAATTTATTAATATTGGTGATCTATTATTCAGCCATCTAAATGATTGATTAATATATTACCTCATACACAAAGTAAGTAGGTCCTCTTGTTACATGTTTGCAACATTGCAATACATCTAGTTTTGAAAGAGTAAAAACCATCAAACACCTGAAGTTCATTGTTTCAAGTTTTAACAAAAAGTTATTGTTATTTCATGTGGTTTAAAGTACTTGTCCGTAAATAAAGAGCAAAATTTCCGATTTGACTTGCATTCTTCATCAAAATTCCACTTGTAATATTATTGTTTGGCATTCACTGATATTTCTTCACTTATGCATCTCCAAGTGAAGTTTCTAAGAGGCGTAAGTGAATATCTGTTTTATTTTCGAAAAATATATATTCTCGGTAGTATTTCACCCCAATATAATGTCTTTTTACATCTACAGTAATATAGCTTATAAAATACATTACTTGAAATAAAGAGTCGTGCAACAATACAGCTTTCATAAAAGCTTTTATTTTTGTAAAATACTACAGTATAAATTTAAAAAAAAGGTGAAAGTATCGTATAACATATGTAAGTTACGTGTACTCTAATGGAATACAAGGGAGTGTCCCTCTGTGAGTAGTGTGAAAATTAACGGAATGGTGGCGCTTCGTTTAATGTAAATAGCGAATACCGTGTGTTGCTTTCCGTTCAATATCATAGGAAGAGGATCATTATGAAGGCGGGGCAACGTCCTTTTTTCTATCAGTTACACGAAAAAAAACGAAAAATGTATAGCAGACCCGGTAAAATAAAACATACTTGATCGAGATATTGCCCGAATTGCAAATGCGAACTAACAGGTTTTAAAAGGCTGTATGTATTCCTTCAAATACACTATTCTTTCATTGTCTTCATTGTTACATTATATTTATTGATAGGGAGGGCTAATATTGGAATTGCAGCCGCGGCAATGTAATGAAAACATGATATATTGGGCTATGTTGAGGCAAAGCAAAGAGTTTAATAATTTAGTTTTAAACTATTATTGGTTACGTTGGAAAATTAAAAGAAAACGCAATGATTACCGTATCGCACAAGTTAGTCGCTATTGTGACAGTGCGAGTTGGATCACCTCTGATGTTGATGTTAAGAAAAGTTAAAATAAAAAGAATTTAGAACGATACGTGAGGTAAAATACTTACCTGTTTGACCATGTGGGAGTACGTGACTTTTGGATGCACGACTTAGGGGCTCCTAACTTGAAGAATGAGCATCGAAGCGGTGAAGGTAACACCTAACGTGTAACACGTGGTACATGTGACCAGAGAACCACATTAACTTGTCCTGATCGGAAGAAGACGAACGGTTCTGTCCTGAATGCACGAATAGGAACAATTCGTTGTCTTGTCCTGGTCAGACGAAGACGGGCGGAGGAAAAGAAACTCACGTTACGTCCGGACGGACGAGAACGAACCACCTGTCCTGTCTTGGTCAAGATCATCTTGTCGTATCCAAAACCTACTCGCTTTTTTTGGGAATTTGCTGCCGAAAAAGAGTTGGAGAATGAGTTGAACTGGCTAAGGGTTTAACCAATCACAGACTGACAAATACACATTTAAGAATATTATACGAAAACAAAGTTTGACTGTGTTTGAACCGCGGATTAATGACATATTCATTCGTTCAGAAAATTAGCAATGTAATGCGGATTAAAATGATACCTGACACAACTATATTTAATACAAGGTAGATTAAATATAATTTAGAATTACAATAGTTAAATGCTTACTTGGCCTTTGTCTGTTTACCTGCTGTCAGAATTTCGGAAAATAAGGGAAAACGGTTTATTGCTTATTTCATGGAAAAATGCGCCGCAGATGTTAGCTAGATTGTAAAATGCCAGAAAGGAAAACGATTCCTAAACTTACCCTAAATAAACAGCTACAAAACATGGTAAAACGATATTTGAGAAAAAGGAATTGTTTACATAAATAAAATGTATTCCAGTATATCATTATATCATTTATAGATTCTAATGAAAACGAAGAAAAAGTACCTTTTGTTTGATACACAAACATTTATTAAAAATCAATAAAGTAAGCAGATTATTTAAAATACATGAGAAACGGATATTTACAATAAATCTACTCATGTATTAAATAAGTTTATAGGTGCAGATCCAACAATTTCTGGTCGAGTTAAAATCCCCAGTTTTGTTCAAGTTCAGGTAAATCAAACAGAAAGTTAAATAAAGTAGTATTTGTACAAGAAAAACGTTATTGTTTGTGTTGAAAAGTTGGTTTTGAAAGCAGCAAAAGCGGGTAGAAGCTTAGTCGACCCGACATTATATAATCTCAGGAATTATTAAAAACTTCCGCGAAATTGGAAAGATTAATTGGAAACGTATGCAGCTAAAACAGACATTGGTAAGATATATAATAAATAATGACTGTATTCGGAGGGAACAACCAACCTTTGCGTTTGTTATTAATAGAAGTATGTGAAGAATCAAAGAACAACATCTTCCGGAATCTAAATGTCAAGTGTGCGATGAAGTTCCAGAGAAAATTAAATAAAGATGGATGTAAAGCTATATAAAACAAAGGAAGAATTTAAATTACAATAAATTTAAAACCGCCTTCGGGCAGCTGTGGGCGATAGCTGCGTTTAAAGCAATACATAAAAAGAAAAATACGAACTCTAGAAGGCGGACATGAGGCTAAAAAAAAGATAGGGATAGGAACGGAACAATAAGAGGAAAACTACAAATAAAAGAAATTCTGGAATCCTACGAAAACAACTTTAAATTGTATTGGGGAATGCAGAATTATTTATGGAAGCGGGTCTAAAGTAGACCCCAAGGTGTTGTGGTTAGACACTATTATCCTTTATTATGGTTATATATCAGAACAGCAAAAAAAGCACAACACCAAAAGAATAAAGGTGACGTTACTTTTCTAAATTCTCAAATGCTGTTGTTATACACTTCTCAAAATATTGTTAATGCGTTTGCGGATAAATTTTGTTCTACTTACCTTGACAGTTCACCTTTTACAAATACTACTATTAGCAATAATCTTCCATTTACTTTGCCACTAATTTCTGAGGATGAAACTAACAAACATCATGTCATCATTTCCTGACAATAATATTTCTGGAGACAACTGAATTCCATCGTTTTTACTAAGAGATGATAGAATGGTTCTTGCTAAACCTATAGCGATTATTATTAATTTATCTGTACAAACAAACAAAAGGGTTAAAAATCAGAAGTTGCTAATTACCGGCCCATATCAATTTTCTCCAACTTCGCTAAAGCTTTTGAAAATTCTTTATTTCACCATCTATACGAACATCTTAAGTCTTTTATTTCACCTTACCAGGGAATTGGTTGAGAATGGGAGCCGACGTGTTCTTGAAACATATGTTCCGAATTTTATTAAATTAATTTGTGCGGTGTGGATTTTCCCGATACTGTGTATTAGTGTTACCAGCATGGTTTTGCTCGTGGGCGGTCAACGGCTAGTAACCTTGTCAGTATCTCGCAATTCATTTGTGGGAAGTTGGACAGACGGGGCCAGGTTGATGTGGTGTACACTGATTTTAGTGGCGCTTTCGACAGCATAGACCACGGGAATTTACTTGAACCATTAGACTGCTTCGGTCTTACTGCATCTTTCCTGCAACTTATAGAATCCTATTTGAGTAATAGATTTAACTATGTGCATTATACTGGTTTTAGGTCTTACAAATTCCTTCCTACTTCTGGTATTCCTTCGCTTTTTGTTTTGTACATTAACGATTTGTTGCAGCACTTCTTTTGTCCAGTTCTGGCTTATGCTGATAATATCAAAATTTATAGTTCGATTGCTAACTTCGGTGACGTCTTAACTTTGTAAAAAAATGTCGATTACATGGCTGATTGGTGTACCAAACACAATTTAAAATTAAATATTAGTAAACGTTGCTTTGTTTCATATACTAGAAAAACTTATCCAATTGCTTCCGCGTATTTGTTGAATCATGATGTATCGCAGACGGTTGAAACAGTACAAGAATTTGGTGTACTTTTTGGCCAATCTATGAGCTTTGCATCACACATTACTGGCCTCTGCTTGTCAGGATATAAAACATTGGGATTTCTTATCCGTTTCTGTACAGCTTCAAAGTATACAACTTTCGAAAATATTATACTTTAGCTTCGTTGTGAGCAAGTTGGAGTATGCCTCTCAAGTGTGGTCTCCCCACTGTGTCTATTTTCAGTTATCATTTGAAAAAATTCAATGTCGTTTTCGCAAATACCTCCACTTTAAAGAGGATGGAGTTTATCCGCAGCGAGGGATTGATTACGCGTCCTTATTGGATAGACGTTCAGTGGATTCTTTAACGCGCCGTCGTGAATGCCATGGTGCGCGCATTAGTTAGCTCACGGAGTCATCGATAGCCCTTTTCTTCTTGGCTTTATGTATTTCCGCATTCCTAGGGCTTCTTCTCGTTTCTCTTACTCCTTTGCTCTACCCTGTTCTAGGACCAACGTGCTGCAAGCTTCGCCACTAGTGACGATGCGCCGCTCCACTGATCTGCACTATGAAGATATTTTTCATAATAATATTAATGACTTATTATAACTTCTTTTAATTTAAATATCGTTTGCATCTGCATATCTTTGTCTTTTTTGTATGTACTCACTTTGTAAATATTTTTATCCTGTAACTGGTAATTAGTTGGACAATAAAATGAAATCAAATGAAATAAAATAAACAGACCCTACAATTTCGAATAGAATTAAACTCGACTGAAACTTTCTTTAATGCACACACTGCATCGGATCACTCCTTACTTCACAACAGATTGGTTAATTCGAGGCACGTGGTTTTGGACTGCGTGGATCCCCATCGCCAACCGCATGGCCGAATGAACACAAATATAACTATTATTAAAAGCATGCACTACCTTCTCCTTTCCTCTTCTCCCTCTAGCCGTCGATAAAATATCTACGGCCCACATCTGGAAGAGCCCATCCGATCGTTCTCAACTGAGTATTGTACTGTAATAAATTCATCAAACTAGAGAAACCGACTGGTTTCTCTTCTGGATTAAGAAGGTTTTTATCCTTTTTACTGTATATGAGTTTGTAGGCATCTAGTTCGCGCGTCAAAATTACTGATTTAATCAATTTAAAATTATTTACATTTATATTATATCCGATTTGTTCGATATGTTCAGCAACACTATACTAAGCTGTTCTTCCATATCGATAATAAGCGATATGTTCTTTATACCGAGTTTTAATGGCCCTCTTCGTTTGACCAATGTAGACCTTTTACAACCTCGACATGTAATTTTGCAAAATTCCACACTTTTGTTTCAATACCGGTTTGTGGTTACGAAGTGTGTTCGAATATTTAATATAAATTTTCATGTTTTCGTCCTTTGCGACCCGGCTAATTCCTTTCGTTATTCCATGAGAGGGTAATATTACAAATTGTTCTTTTTTTGGGGGGTTCTACCGGAATTAGGGTTGTGGAATGTTTCAGGTCTGACATATATTGGATCTTCTTAAGGACGGAATCACCATCTACAGAAGAGAAACCGTTGTGATTTGCAATGTGTTTAACATATTTTAATTCTATTTCGTACCTGTTTTGACTCAACGGGAATTTAATTAATGCATGATGAATAGATTAATTACATTCCCGTTGAGTCAAAAGAGGTACGAGAAAGAATTCAAATATATTAAAAACATTGCCAAGCACAATGGTTACTCTTTTGTAGATGTTGATCGCATACTTATAATTCTTATAGTTTATTCAGTTAACCGTTCATTCGGTCATGCGGTTCACGAGGGTAATCCACGTAACATATTTCCGATGTACATGTTCCGAATTATCAATCTATTGTTTGGTGAGGAGTGATCCGATACGGTATATTATCCTGCCCCACATTCCTTGCAATTTTTACTGATTTTTGTTTGTGTTTTTCAGGTTAGTCCAAGGCTATATAAACAGAATTCGGTTGGTGCTGCAGACTTAGAAAAAATAGAAGAGGCCCCATATAGAATACAGATGACCCCGCCTAGTGTGGTCACCACAATTCACGGCACCTTGTCCATTTCAGTGGACTCCCTCATACACTGATTTGACTCGATTAGCCCCCCGATTCGTTAACCTACCGTAAAAAGTTCGTCAGCAACAAAAAAAAAGTAGACGTGGATCGAATAGATGTTTAGACAATCAAACTATCTCGTATAAAATTGTAAGAGGTTGTTTTATTTTGTATGATCATTGACAAAGAGGTCGGAGTATGTACTTCGGACGCTTGAGTCTACAATGCATGTAATACTTATTATTTTGTGTTTAGAGATACCCATAAAAGATTTTAATATAATTTCCTTTATTTATTTAATAGAAATTTTGTTTTCCAAGTAAACTGATTAGAATGAAGCAACGTATTTTTTAACGCAATTGTAATATTTTTCCGAAAAATTGAAAGAAAAACTATTTTATCACAAGCAAATGAGTAGCAAATTCTGTGGTGTTTATATAATTTGAACATCCCCAAATTAAATTGAGAAAGATATATAAATGGTATTTGTGCTGCCGTCTTGCGGTGTGGTATCTTACTATACAACAAAAAGGTGTTTGCAGTTTCAGGTTACAGATGGCGCATCCTATCTTAAAATCTCACAGTTTAATAATTTTTAAAATCATTATAAAGTATAAACAGTATTGTTTTCGATATATTGCAATGCAATTTTGCTTATTTAATAATTTGCCCGGCAGAAAATCGCAAAGTATTCGGAAATTTCGCTTAGGTTCTCTATAACAATTTTCATAACTTTGGTTCTTGGTCTTTAATATAGAAAAAACTTTGCAGAAACACTTATATTTTGACGGGGTGAAGATCTTACATATTTTTTGTATAAGAGTTAACCAAATATCAAAAACATTACTAGCAACAAATGAAAATAATTTTTTTTAAACTGAACAAACTTCAATTTAAAAAACTGAAGTTCTTTGTTAAAATGCCAATAATAATTTCATTTATAATTTCTCCCGGGCGAGAATATAACTAGGGCTAACGTAATTATTCGCTTTTATTTATGCTAAACTGTTGATCAACCTACTTAATTATTTAGGGATTTTTTTAAATATTGCCATAGTGTAATACGGGCTGCATACGTGAAAGAGGTCACGCGTGTTGTATTATTAAGTAAAAACTCTGTACTCCAATAAAGTAAATAAGTCTTCTAATAATTAAAATAAATATTAAGAAAAAACTAAAAGAAATAATTTATTTAATATTTTTGCATGATTGTAGACTTCTTATATCACATGAATTTACATACATCACTTACTTTAGCGGTCTCGCAACTCAAAAGAAATTATATTAGGAAAACTTTCGAAAAACTTTTCTATGTTTAAATCCGTCTACAGAAACAGCAAATCCACATCATCTCACTCCAACGATCATAGACAATCTTTAGAGTTTAGAGTCTTCGATGGTAACTTGTGTTATACTAGTACTTACCATTACTAATCACCAAAGATATTGAAATGAAAAAAAAAACACTTTACGGTCAATGTTGTTACTATGTATTATACAATTACAATTTGAGACTATTATATTATACACGTGTTGTTACAATAAATGAAAACTTATTTATTACTATTATAATTACTAATTAATGTGATCATATACGATGTACTACATAAAAAAATAGAATTTATCAGATATTTTCTAAAACTTCAATAATGGGAAATGGAAAACTGAGGCAACTATTCACACCTGTAGTTTTTAAGACAATATATGCATTATGTACAATATCTACCCAGATAGCACAAACATATTCTGAGAATATTGGGGGGATATTGAAAAAATATATTCCTATATTCTATGAACTGCA
>JARFOC010000665.1:15848-26450 GCA_031763485.1 Osmoderma eremita | reverse complement strand
TAGGACCAAGCGGCCGAGGTGGAAGGAGTCATTTACAACCCGGCGGATGACATCATTTTCCCAAATACCCAAATACCAAAAGGGTAAATTCTTCTTAAGAAAGGTGGCAAATGAAGAAAATCGTTCTTGTAAATCGATATTCATCCAATTTCCGGGCAGAAGGTGTAAAAAATATGGGCAACAATAATAGCTATGTTAGACTACTAATTAAAAATAAAATAAATAATTAATTATTAAAATGGCGAATATTTTCGTTAGGTTGGGACGACTGGGTGGGTATAAAAGCCGGCGAAAAAAAGTTAAAGAGGACATTCAATTTTCGACGCGCTAAAGTTACCACGTTGCATCTCTCGCTAAAAAACAAAATGGCTAGTGCCATATTGAAAAATTAGCAATGTCAATTCTTTTTATCGGTAATCATCTTCAAACAGTTAATAGTATTTAAAGTTTTTTTTGTCAATTGAAATTGAAAATAAAATAGCGCCGAGCCGAAGGGTTACATTTCTTGACGGGAATTAACTCATTCTCCCTTTCATGCTGTTGCCGAGCCTAAAACCGTAGCCCTGTCCAGTGATACAGTCCTGATTAATAGTACCTGTCCTAATTTAGCCGTGGAAATACCCGATCCTTGCATGAAACTGGCCCGATATTCTATAGTCACGTTTAGCCTAACTTATGACAACTCGTATAAGGTATTTAGTAGTATATAAGTGGGATAAGTAAGTACATACCTGCAGTTACAACACAATAAGTCACGAGTTGGGTCATCAGTCATCAATGTAACTTGTAAAGTAAAAATTAAATAGGGGCTTGAATAAAGCTATTAGATGTCACGTCACTCACGTGTGGGTAGGGAAACACTGTAGAAACCTCCATTGAATATATAGTAATAGTCCAGGAATTTTGGGGTATGCAATCCATATTGGGGAGGGGAGAGGGGAGGGGTTTGAGTAGAATATTTCAAACCCCAAAAGTCAGGGAAAATTCAATATTTTTTATTTAGATGCTTCACAAATTACAGACCATATTTTTTCATTACAATTTAATATTAAAACATTATAAAAATTCATTGCAATATATATGGCAGAAAAAAGTATATTTTATTCAAATTGAGCATGTAGTTTAAACGAAAGAACTATATTGTTAAATCAAATACATTCCACATTTCCATATTAAATCAAACAAAATTCTAAAATGAAATTATTCCAAAGTTATTACAAGAAGTTATCTGTTTGGATCACATAAATGACATACACAAAATTAGGTATATCTTCAAATCGACCAAATGTGTTTTTACTGCCACGTAAATCTACAATTTGGTTTATTGACGCATATTTGTTTGACTTAAGAACTTTCTTCCGCTGTGTATATTTTTTACAACAGTATTACAATATGAATACTTGAATTTTGACCAAAAAATTAGAGTGAAAAACTAATAAAGATAGAGCAACGGCATATATTTTGTATTAATTTATTCTCCTTTTCTTTATAACTTCTCAGTATAATGGCAATTGTGTTGACGTGAAGTTACAGCAAGAAAAATTAAGGAATAAATACGAAAATAAATTAACAACCTTCCTTCTGCTCGCATACTCGAGAACTTAAACTAAATTTATACAAACACAAAAAAGGATGCAAGAAATCACAATACGAAATAAAAGAATAAATACGGGTTTACAGATACATGAAACCGATCTTCCAGGGGCTCTGTAACCGAGTCTCTCGGACATTGTTGTGTTGGAATTTAAAATTTCTCAAATCTCATTATGTATCGCATTAAATTTCCGACCATAAAGTTAATTTATACGCCAAAGTCGCTAGAGATTATTAAAGATATTAAGCGTGTAAGCCTCCATTGAACGAACCCTGATAGGTTTCCTAAACACTCCGGCTTTAAACCTGTTATTATAACTCACGAAAGAAACAGGAACAATAAAAAACAAGCTGAACTGACGGACTCTAGGTTATTGATAGGTTGTGAAGTAATGACGGGGGTTACGGTTCGTACCCACCCACCATACCTCAGATATTCTGATTTCCTTTGCAATATGTAATTAACAGAACTACTTCTTAAATCTTTATATACCTATGTATTATATACCTACGTATTATAACATACATACATCCTTATACACACAAGTGCATGTGTATGTATAACTATCGATATTTGAGTTTTTACTATTTTTGTATATTGTGATACGGCGAGCGTCACTACTTACACTGAGAGCAGATGTGTTTGGTTAACCAAAATTTGGTAAATTCAACTAGTAATAATAATAATAATCTTTATTTCACCTACCCTATACAAACGTACAAAATAACGTCAAAACAGAGAAAAAAGAAAAGAAGTGATTGAGAAAGTATACGGTACAATTTATTTTTACATCTACTTTACTTGAAATTGCTTGAAAAAGCTTTTTACATTTTTGGTAAAACTTTTGAAATTATTTATGGATTTAATATACCTACCCAGGTAATTTATTGAACAACTTACATCCTTAATAAGTGAGATTTTCTTTTTGGTGGAGGGCAGTCTTATGGGACGGAGGTAGTAAATATAGAGAATCTCGTATATCATAGGTTGCTGGAGTATTTGTGTAAAATTCAGTTTTATGCTTGAATACAAAGCATAACACAGTAGAAGCCGGGTAATGTGATCACGGATAATGTTGTCAATTGTCAAAAAGAATCTGTTATTATAATCAAAACATCCGTTTATGTTATCGGTTTTCTTCTCGGTACTGTAAAAAACAACATAGATCTTTTGCAAAAAGTCTAAATTCCTCCATGTATATAAAGAATTCTCTTAGAACCCTTTTGGCTTATTTTTATATCAACACGTGTGGGTGTTACATCAATGATAAACCATACATTTTAATTTTAATTTACAACTGTTAGGGTTTGTGTTTAGTTTAAATTGTATGGTTACGAACAAATAGAACATTACATTAGAATATATGAGAATAAAGTGTGTGTATTCATATTACGTAGAAAATATAAGTGTAATTTGATCGAAAATAAAATAATACAGTGTTTAGATATTCGTGACAATAAGATCTTCCATTTCTAAAAAAAAAGAAAAGTGTAAAACTGGAAAACCAAGATATTCAATGCCTAAAGAAAAAGTAAGTGTAATATAACAATACGATAATGGGTGAATGTGAGCCAACGAAAAGCAGCAATGAAACTGCAGAAAAAAGTCTTCTTGATGCTCTGCTCTGTCTTCTTGATGAATGATGTGAGGCGGTATCACTATAATAAATTGCTTTAAACATGGGAAATTATGTCCGACCAAATTTTTTTGAAAATGGTTGGTCATTGATACTAATGTTAGTGTTAGGTTTGTAAATGAGTAGTGAATGAACTGATGTTGCTAACGAACATGATATTGAATTGGATCCTTCATAAATTCCAACAAATCTAGAAATGAGACAAACAGTAGAAGTACTGAGACGCGGTCTGCAGGCACTAAGCACTGATCTTGTTCTGCATTATATGTACGAAACTTTTATTAATGATATACTCAAATCGAGGTAAAGAGAATCGACAATGGATGAATTTATTAACAATTACTATGTATGTACTTTATTTTGTTTTATGCGTATTGTAAATTACTTTTTAGTTTAAATAAATATTAAGCATGTAATATTATGTCATTTTACTATGCTTGGTTAATTATTACTAAGAAGTTGACACAAAAAAAACAAAGTTGATATGTACTATACACAAACAAATGCTTGGACGATATATCTGTCGGATATTGTTATCAGTCGGCTATTGTTATAATTTTTGGCAAGTCCCGATGTGATTCTATTAAGCGGCTTCTACTGTACTTGATAATTATGGCTATCAAAGAAAGCGAATATTTTTTTAAAATCTATGTCTACTAGATTCACGATAGTGCAGATCATAAATAATTCTCATTACTCGTTTTTGTAGTATTAGTAGACGTTTGACATTCACAGCAAACACAGTGTGCTTAATAAAAATGAAAGCAACTAAACTATTTTTCCTTCATATAAAATAATTGAGAAATTAATATGTTTGAGTTTTGACTCGCCCTGTATTCAGTTTTGACGATTTAGAAAAAAATGTCACTTTGCTATAAAAGTGGGCCAATATAAAACACCTATGCCTGTAAAAGAAAATTTTTAGACTGTGTTATTTGCAGTATACAAGACCTAAAACTCAGTAAAAATAAAAAATACCCTTACCACCTCGATGTATCGACCAGTGTGTCACGCGTGGCTTAAGTCACTCAGTGACGCAGTTCCTGTTGTTCTGCGACTCATCATGAGTGCCATTTTATATTTGTTTATCATTCTGTCCAAATGCATATTCCAGATGAGTTTGGAATCTAGGTTTATACCTAGGTATTTAGTTTCCCGTTTCACCTGCATTATTTCATTATAAAACATAAGAGATTTTAGGGCACTTAGATTTTTCTTCTTTGTGAAGCGGATTACTGCCACTTTAGTAGTGTTTACCCTAAAGCTTTCTTTCGTGCACTACCCTTCCACTGATTTCGGAGCTCTTTGCATTAGTTTTCATATTATGCTGGCATTCTTACCCCGTGTGAGTATTACCACGTCGTCCGTATACCCTTCGGTGTAGAATCCTTCATCATTTAGTGAGACTAGCAGCTCGTCAAGACCATGTTCCACAGCAAGGGCATAGGACCCCTCCCTGTGGACAGCCCCTACCCACCGACACATGCATAGTCTCATCTGCTAATGTTGCCTCAATGAGCCTACCTTGCAGCATGGTATGGCCACTATATGCAAATGGGTGGACCATTTGCATATAATGGCTTCCACACCACGGCTGCAGGCAGCCCGCATCATATAACTGAAGGAGGTGTTGTCAATTCACACTGTGCATAGATTTCAAACAAACGTGTGACAGAATAAATAGCAGCGAAATATGTGAAGAAATATTACAACTAAAGGTCTTAAGAAAACTAAGAAGAATGGTGAGAATCACTCTGGACAATACAAAGAACAAAATATGATGAAATGGAGAGAAATCAAGAGAATTCGAATTAAGAAGAGGACCGATAAGCGGACCCTCTATCAACGATACTGTTCAACTTGACATTAGAAATAATAAGGAATGGTAAATAAAGGCAATGGGAGCTATATTGAATAATGAACACCAATTGATAGTGTTTTGGGATACGTGGAACGTTGATCGTTAAAAGATAGTATTGAGGCTTTAGTTATAAATATGACATCCTTAACAGATAGCCTTTGTAGATGACATAATCGAAATATTAAAAAAAACTAAACTCACAACTAGATTAGAACATGAAGCAAAGAAATTTGATCTGGAGATAAATGAAAACAAAACGAAACATATGGTTATTGGACAAACAGGAGGACCTTTGGTAGAAGAAGATGGCCTGCTGGTAAGAACAAGAAACGACAAACAATATATAGTATACCTATATAGTAGATATTGAAGAAAATGGGCGTGAATCTAAATATAAATGCAGATTTCTTTATATAATAAATAATGTGCAGATTTCTTTACTTAAAAAAGGAACTTTGACGTAGGACGCACAAATAAATTACTTCGCATATTGGTGAGTTTCAATCATGTTTACACGGTGGATCTATCAATGACGGTTTTACGATGAGCTGTCAACTGATTGATCCATCATAAATCCAGCAATTATGTAGAAACACAATTGATGCCACCATTTCATTCATTGAAGAATCGCGCCCTATTTAAACTCATCCGGGTTTGTAGCTTAGGTTAGTGTCTAAGGGTTTCTAAAATTTAAACAATTTAACGTAACGTAGTTCATTGAATATAGGTGCTACTTCTTATTTCTTCTTAATATTATATACTCGGAAAATAATTTTTAATCTTTTCATACAACGTTTGTAGATCTAGAGACACATACTAATACAAACACGTATATCTATCGGCATTGACCTAATTTATAAGACTTACATTAATATACCACAAACCGCTCACGTGTCAATAATCTAATAATTATAACGACAGGAGTATCTCTCCATAAACGTTATCCCCGAGGGATCCAGTGTAAGTAAAACTTTAATGGCCACCCACCTGCACAGATATCCGGATGCTTAAGCAATACGTTTACGCAGTGTGTTGGTCCAGGTGACAACAAAGGAAGTAGATGGTATTTTCTTGATAAGTGGTGCTAATTGCAGGCCATAAAGATCAAGCACCTGATGCACACGTTCCGTTCGAGCAGTCGTGCTCTGGCCCTTGTCACATTGTCGAGTTTTGGACACGCAGGCATCGGAAATACTTTTGCTATCATTTCTGGGCAGGCTTCTATAGTATATTTTAAGCGTTCCCAAACTGACAGAGGTTTAATTAATGACGACATATGACATATGTGTATATGTAGGTGTATATATGCGTATGTATGTATATAGGTGCAGGTGATTTTTAAATTTTATCCACACGCAGTTTGCAGTTTCCCTGTTTCTGACACACAATACAATACAATAATAAGACTTCAACGATAATTTGAAAATCTAAAACAAACACCTACCTGAAGGAATAGATATGAAATAAATTATAATATCTTTATGGAGGGTATGATGAATAGGTTTCTATTGCTATTTTACCACAAAAACATTCCAAATAAAAAGCATCTGCGAAAATTATAAATGTATAAGCACATTGATCGCCGATGATGTGATCTTTGAGATAGTTTTTTTTTGTAACGTGGAATACCTCATATTACATGTGCAGCAAGGACTTGCATAATTAAAAGTTGTACTATTTTGTGCGTCATATCATATACCTACAGGCTAACATATTCGATATATTCGCTATCATATGAAACATCAAAAAAAGTTATTTAGGAAAATTGTAGACAGGATGTTCCATATCACCAGGGTGAATCAAATATACATTTGCTTAAATGGAACATCCTATATATTACTTCAGATTTAGATTAAGCTCATGCCTCACACCCCCAATATAAAATATTGCATTATACAGCGTGTTTCAGAAGTTGTGGTCAATTGTATATGTAAATCACTGTGAGTTCGACGTCTTGTGTACTGCAAATGACAGTCTGTATTTTTTCTTTTACAAGTATAGATTTTTTTATATTAGCCGGCTTTTATTGCAAAGTGAGATTTTTTCAAATTTGTCTGTACTGAATACAGGACGAGTCAAAAAAAATGCGTTAATTTCTGAATTATTTTAAATAGATCACCGTGTATTTTATATCATAAAAGTTATAGTATAGTATAGTTAGTATAGTATAGTTATAGTTTACTTACTTTCATTTTTATTAAACACTCTCTATACTTAAAGCCATTATTTTCTAAGATATTTTAAAGTATTTTTAAAAAGTGTGATTTTTTGAAATTATTTTAACATAACAAGTTAGTCATGGAAAAATTACAGCTAAATACAACTACAAACTACAAACATATATAACTACACTAATGATTAACATTTAATTAATTAACCCAACTGTTTACAAAGCGTTTTGTAATAAATGCTTTAAATGTTATATCCACCAATATAACATTGCAGCCGTTCTTCAGGCGATTGTCTTGCATATCTTAACATTTCTTAATACTCGAGAATACTTCTCTTATTCTGTTTTTCATATCACCTGGTGTAGTTGGCAGTGTTTGTTATACAAAGTCTTTTCTTACATATTACCACTTGAAGCAGTCAATTTTAGTGATTGAGCTATTCACTCAATTGCTTCCCCTCTCTTTGTCCATCTTTCAAGGAAATGGTCTTGCATTAACCTAGTGTGAAGTAACGAAGCTCCATCGTGCAGATACCACATCCTTTGACGAACGTTTAAGGGACATTTTCCAATAACAACGGTAAATGATTTTCTAAAAAGTTTAAAATAAACTTGACCATTCACTCGTCCTTCCAAGAAATGTGGTCCAATTATGTAATCTCCTACCTGGTAATGAAGACTGTCTTACTGTCATTTCTCCACGATTAACTCGTTATATTAAAATAATTTCTAAAAATCTCAGTATTATAAATAAAAAACTTTAAAATATCTTAGAAATTAATGAATTTAGACATAGAAAGTGCTTAATAGAAATGAAAGTAACTAAACTATTCTTTCTTTTTATGATATAAAATATAAGACGATCCATTTAAAATAATTGAGAAATGATGTATTTGAATTTTGACTCGCCCTGTATTTAGTTTGTCACTTTGCTATAAAAGTGGACCAATATCAAAAATCTGTTTGTAAGAGAAAAATTTCAGACTGAGTTGTTTGTAGTTTACAAGACCTTGAGCCTACAGTGATTTGTATATAAAACTGACCGTATCTTCTGAAAAACGCTGTATAACTCAATGAAATTGTATATTGGGGTGTGAGGCCTGAGCTTAACGTAAATCCGAAGTAACATAGAGGATGTTCCATTTAAGAAAAGGTATGTTTGGGTCACCGTGGTGATATGAAACAACAACAGAAATAAGAGAGAATGTAATTATTAGCTCAAATATTATTGTAACGGTACTCTTACAATAACCTTAATTTCGAAAATGATTTGTCTAGCATGAGTACTCTATTTATACTTCTCTAGTCGTGCAGTTCTAGTAAAAGTAATTTATGTACCATATGATAAATGTGATAACAAGTTTATTACATAAGAAGGGCAAAAACAACAACAAAATTAAACAACAATGTATAAAATATAAATTTGGGGCCCCTTTTGACTGTTAATATGAATACTAATGAAAAAATACGTAATGGAATAATGAGTAATATAGGAGTTTGTGGGCTTAGCTCTCCGGTCGTTCCAATTTTCTAATTCGCCGCGGCTACCAAATTCGACGGGGAGTTAGGGTTTAATCCAGCCAACCTGCCTTGATCGCTTCCTGGTCTTCGGTCTCTTTATTGGTCCAACTCACGAACAGATATCTATAGATTAATGACTTATTACGGGGTTAACCCAGTAACACCCCCAGCCAGGTAAAGAATAGTCCCTTGACTCACTAAACTCAGTAACACCCCCAGCCAGGTCAAGAATTGTCCCTTGACTGACTTATATTTTATTTATTTTTTCGTAATGTCAAAATTGACATCTCGTCTCCTGAGAATTATCCCAGTCAGTAATGTCACCTAGCTGACCCGCTTGACAGGTTCTTCTCACTATAGGCTCCCCGCTTCTCTTCTGTCGCTTTTAGTCTAGTCCACACAACTCCTTTTTACAATATATAACGGATAATTTAATAACATCAACTTAAAACCTTGCCAAAACTGTACCGACATTTAAAATTTTCAATAAAAATATTTTAAATTGTACCGTTGCATTACAACAGGTTGATCCAAATTTAGTGCGCACTATTATTATTTGTGTTATTATTAATGCCACGAAGTTAAATTGTCAAACTGTCAGTGTTTTTAGCGCTGATTAATATCCAGTTAACAAAAAAAATTGAATGGCGCATCTTCAAGATAATGAGCAATTTGATATTCTTTCTCTTCTGTAAGTTCCCTTCGTAAAAGGTGCGATCCACATTTACAAAATACTGCCGTACTTCCTCTTGAACTTCGTCGTCGTCTTCAAACCTTTTACCGACTAATGAGCTTTCAACGGCCCAAGCAAATGAAAATCAGAAGGAGCCGGGCCTGGACTATGGGACGGATGAACAATAACTTCCCAATTGTGTTTCTGAAGCCAGGCCTTCGTTTGATTTGAGGTGTGCGGTCTTGCATTGTCATGGAACAACTGAGATTCCTTTCGTCAACCTTCCTTTTCTTTTCTACCGAACTGCTTTGTGTAGTTTTTCGAGAATTTGACAATAAATATCGCTATTGATTGTCGCTTTCGGTAGTAAAAACTCTATGAGCAAAATGCCTTGCTTATCCCAGAACACAGTTGCGGTTGTCTCTTTGCAGACTGGTGAACTTTGAATTTTTTCGGGGTTGATGAACTCAGATACTTTCACGTCATCGAGTCTTTTTTTTGATTCGGGGGTATGGTGGTGTATCCACGTTTCGTCTCCTGTAACTATTGACTCTAGAAATCCGTTTTCCTGACGATAGCGCGTTAAAAGTTCAATTACCTTCGCCATTCGTTGCATTTTGTGTTGGTTGGTCAACAGTTTTGGTACCCATCTCGCGGACACTTTTCGATATCCTAATTCAGATACGATTTCCCTAACAACGCTTTTAGGAATGCTGGTCAGTATAGCAATTTCCCGTATTTTCAACCGACGATCTCCTCGAATCAGCCGAATGTGTACATTGTTCGGATTTGTAATACATTATTTAAAATAATTTGTAAACCGTAATTTTTATTACGCTAATAATTTGCCGTATGTAACGTAAGTGCGCCTTTTAATTGTAATTCTTAAAATCAATATTATTACAGTTCATGGTTGAGTAAAAATAGAAAATAAAAAATACCCTTACCACCTCGATGAGTGAAGAACTCCGGATACGTATTTCGGCAACTAAGTTGCCACTACTCAGTAATGTTATTCAAGTAGTGTCCTGTGTGGTGCAAATTTCCCAGAGTGTGACGTCTAACATTAACTTCCTTCGTAGATTCTGCTGAGGATGGCAACTTAGTTACCGAAATACGTATCCGGAGTTCTTCACTCATCGAGGTG
>JARFOC010000662.1:1051691-1091194 GCA_031763485.1 Osmoderma eremita | reverse complement strand
TATTAATAATACTAGTTACTATTGTATACAGATTGATGTTAATAGCGTAGATTGTCATGTCTATGTACTTCAGCAATGTTCGTGGAATGATGAGGATTGCCTATGCCTATGCCTATTTAAATTTTACATTTTTATGGATGATTCAACCACAGAGAATGAAAATTTAAGGGAAACTATTACTACTATTATATTCACCCTGGTTGAAATGCAGATGAAAAGACAATTTCTACTTTTCACCGCGGATGAATCATCTGTTGTGTACATCTACAGTGGAAGGTGCAAATTTGGCTACATAGAATCGCTTTATCCCATTTTCGTCGGTATATGCCGGGATAAGCTGGATACGCTCGGTAATATAGTTTCCGTTAATTTTTTTAATTATTAAGCTAGGTGCTTTGTTAGCTCGTAATTTTATTATCTGAAATAGTTTCTTTAGTGAGTTTTTTATTTGAGATCGCAGATATTTTTCATCCAAGCAAAAGCAAAAAACATTGTTTTTCTTATTTCAATAAAAAAAATGCATACCGGTTTATTGTCGTACAAAAACAATAGAATCCGTTTTTAGTTAATGATTCGGCGGGAAATCCATTTAGTTTCTTTTTTAAATTTACATTCATCTTATTTTTACTCATTAAGCTCTGGCCACACGTATTCGGGACGAGCAAGAACCAAGTTCCTTACGGGGCCCCCGTGTGGTGGTCCTCGAAACCACACTGTTACGGGACCCGTACGTATGTACGTATGGTGTACATACAACAGCTATGCTAAATTCCTTAGTTTGGTGGTGTTTTCATTTGTATTGGTGGGTCCACATCTCTCTTCTCAATGGATCTTTTGTAAAAAGTCTAAACTCCTCTGTGCATATACATAAAGAATTCTCTTAGAATGCTTTTTGGCTTATTTTTATATTAACACGTGTGGATGATTCATCAATGACAGATTTGAATTTTTATTTACAACAGCTATATGTTTATATAACGACAATATACATGCTAACACGTAATGTGTTGTCGCATCTACATTGCAAGAGTTCAAAGCTCGTACGACAAAAAATAAATGACCTGTTGCTGTTGACGAGATCCGTACGCACCCGGTGCTCGTGTCGCACTTGCCGCGTACATGTGTGACCTATCGCATTTAAACCTGAGTGCTATTACCTCGGAATGGACGTCGTGCTAGTCTCATGCGAGGCTCGTATCGTGCTCGTCCCGAATATGTGTGGCCAGAATATGGTGAGAACCTACACATGCTATTTTTTCGCATATGAAATAAAGTCTTGTTCCAGTTAATGAGGTATATTTGTGATAGGATCAACTATTTATTTTAATTTTTTGAAACACTAATGTGAAATTACACTCTGAATAGCATCATAGATAGGTATTTATACACAAATGAAGCAGTTGTTAGTTGCCGCAAGCAAATTTTAGTGAAAAGAATTACTTCAAAAAAGTAGAAGCTTCTTGAAATCTTTAAAATTACTTTTTATCGACTTGAAAAGAATTTCGCAATCTCTTTCACAGCAGCTCGTCGGATATTGGAGACCTATTTTTTATATTACACTTTTTTCTATTATTTTGAGTATGTAGGCTTATCCAAGGAGAATATATCTGAGTCGCCTATTTCCAGAACCAGCTACATCAATTTACAAAAAAAAAATTTTCAGCGGAAATTTAGCTTTTAACGTACTTTTGTTGAAGGATATAGTTATTCGCTATAACAGGATATTATTAACGTGTTTTATGCAAGAAAATATGGATCTAGCCAATCATGAAAATCAGCTACCGATTAACAAGAAGGAAATATAAAGTCATACAAGGAAAAGTAATTAAATAATAAGGTTAGTTAATAAATCAAATCAAGAGACTTACGGAAATAAACATTGCCATAAATTTGCCGTATTTGGGGAGATAAACGTTCCCAGGAAACACATACTTTGATTATGATTGCGATATGTTAGTACAACACCAGCCAGCATACGTTCAACTAATCGTATTCTCTTCTCATTTAGCTTCTTCGACAAGTAGAAATTTTCCAGGAATTCCATGAAACAACCTTTCCAAATTGATGGGACGGCAAACTTAAAACATATCGGATAATTATAAGATATGAGAGCTATAAGTGCAGCACAAAATATGTCTTCGTGATTTACGGGTGAAACTCGATAACTGCTGGGCTACTAAACTCGTTGATTTATTGAAACCCTTCAGTGATAATAAGCCCACAAGTACCCAACTTTAATGCCGAAATAATTCGGGTATATTATGTTTATATATGATGGTAAACCTATGCCAGCAAATTGCGGCAGAAGTTGAAGAGTAATTTTAAAGGTTTTTTTCTTACAAAAGTTTCGAATGTGAGGCTATTCTTTAAAAAGAAAAAACAAAATAACAGTGATCTGAGGTACATGAAAGTTTCATTATTAACCTGCAGATGTTAAGAATCATTAAGGTAATCGATAAATGGTGAATACAAAAAATTTTTTTTCAATGGACAATTTAAGGGTTGATAATAATTAGGATAATAATTGGGATGGTTAATAATATAACCATAATATATGCTTATTATCCAACAGCTACAGGATAATGGAACAAAGAAAGGTACATACAATACATAAGCAAAAATAAATATTTAAAATCGCTCCTGTTGTTAACCTTGCTAAAAAAGATATCATCATAAAGCTAAGCAGCGGAGGCAGCACATTGTAAGAAGCGGTGCAGCAGATTGGTTCTAGGAAAGGGTAAGGCAAAGGTAGAAGAAAATCGTGAGGAAACGCGAAAATTCAGGGAAGATAGCGGAAAAGTATAATCAGTGACTCAAAGCACCAGTTTTCATACGTAGACTCCAAGACGCTCTCGGCTATGAGTTAACGATGTCACAGCGTGTCTATCTAATACTAAATTTTGTGATCAATACCTGTGTGGGGATAAATACCCTTCGCTCTAGAAATACTTCAGAAATTGACGCTGAATCTTTTCGAGTGATAATTGGAGATAGACATAGCGAAGAGGCATATTAGTGAGGCATACTTGAGCTTACAAAATTAAAATATAAAGTTTTCAAAAGCCGACTACTATCGAAAAACGCAGAAGAAGGAATGATAAAACCCACAGTTTTAGATACTGACAGATAAAGGTTTTTACCGAGCAAAACTCACAAAACTGTCGAACAATAACATTGAGATCATTCAACTTTTTTAGAGCATTTTGGTTCATCATATCAGCGGAAGGAATTGGATATATTTTTCGAGTGCACGGTAAGCATTTATTCAATTTTAATTTTAAGCTGTGTTTAGCACGCCAATCAATCAAATAATTAATATTATCTTGCAAGATGACACCGTCGTCTATGCTCGTCATAGAACGGGAAATTTTAATATCGTCAGCATACGCAAGGACCGCATAGGTGAAATTTTGTAACCATCAATATATAAAATAAAAAGCAGTGGCTTCAGATTGAATCTCTGAGGAATCCCCGTTGGTTGAAAAAGAATGAGAATACGTAGCTGTTGTAATGTATGTACATAGTTACATCTGTTACTCATGTATGATTCAATTGACTTTAGGAAAGAGATGCCGTGATCAACATTGTCGGAAGCACTACTAAACTGAAATCCGTGACTAAGTGACACGACATCAACCAGTTCCTGCCTATTCAGTTTCTGGTAAATAAACTGCGAGATGTTGAGAAGATTACTCACAGTTCACCGTCCACGGACGAAACAATGCTGGTAGGGCGAGATGGAATACCTAATACATTCATACTATTAATGATACAGACATTTTTGAAAATCTTTGCAAAATTGGACATAATTGATATAGGTCGATAACATCAGATTTTGAACCTTTCTTGAATACCGTGGAAATTCGTGTTCTCTACCAGAGTTCAGGAAAAGTTTGTGTACCTATTAGTTAATGATAAAACGAAAATAATGCTCACATGGAGCAATGGACCTAAATCGCTAAACAGTACTAGTTCGATAAAAGTGAAATAACATTGAATACCTAAGGTAATGAACGTGGAGTCTCAGAAGGATATAACACCTCAGGTACTTGTAGTAATGGGCAATGTAGTTCCTTCGGCGGAGTAGTTCATTCTTGGTCCGTTTTATGAGAGGAACTCGTTCCTTTGGAACTAGATCGAGACGGTACAAAATGTGTTGCTGCAGCAGCAACTATTTCTTACAAGGAACGATTCCGATCACATACTGGCGCACATATATTAATTGGGTCAATGTTTATGTTTTTACGTTTATGAATTCCTAAAAAGATTGTTAATTTAATATCTATTAATATATGTTCCTATTTCATGTATTCTCTTGACGTATTTCAGTTTATGTGTTATATAGGTATCTAAGAAAAGAATCAATATTTAAGAACAAAGTAACTTTTTGATTTTGTTTAAAAAGAACTATTCACATATGTGTTCTTTATATAAGTCTGAATTTGAGATTCTGCTAATTACCTATTGTAATGTATATATTAGCAATCTAAATCTTGTTAGCTCACAAAAGCGTCCATAGTCTACACTCAATATAAGCAGTTGAACGATAACGTCTTCCTGTTTATCGTTTCAATGATACACAGCGACTGCGGGCTCCAAGTGCAGGTTCGTTCTTTTGTCCGGGTCCGGTTGGAACGACACATCTCTACTGTAGCGCTGTGAACCGAAATTTCGTATACCGCTTAGAACTCGGAACGATATCTGTTCAAATTGCGGATTCATTCCTTGAGGTTTCATGCGCGGAGTCGTTTCTTTGTACCGCGTCCGGTCGGAGCGGCACATCTCTTTACCTACGCTACGATTATAGAATGAAGAGTTATGGTAATCACGGCTTATATACTAAGCGTACTTTTCGTATACACTCCGCACTTATTACTTATTTGCAATTTCTTACTTCTTACCTTCATGTTAATAACGTGAAGGAAATACATATATTGCGTGATAGTAAATTTCTAAATTTAGTGTATTAAGCGGCTTAGTTCGTTCAAATCGCGTTTTATGGTAATAACCTTTGGATTACTTATAAATATAAATTTATGTATGTAGGAAAAACATATTAAAACATACCTAAGTACGAGATTGACCTCTAGTGATTACTAGCAGAAATGCCTCGGTATAATTGCTTCAAACTGCAGGAGTTTATATGAATTTGTAGTAATCTAATTGCTTAAGGTATAATTTTGGGGGATATTTACTGGTATATTAGAATTAAATATCAACACTTTACATGTTTCCTGCAACTATTTCACTTGCAGTCATTAAACTAAGTTTATCTCAGGAAATCATAATTTTATTAATATCTGGATGCTAATTAATCCGATTAGATTAAACCACTTAATTATTAGAGTTCTAAGTATGTACCTACGTATTTTCTTAATAAGAGTATAATTGTTTCACGCATCCTATTTTTTTAGAATTTTTGAAGTATGGACGGAATGTGGCGATTGACAGAAGACTCTTAATAACATTTTCATTAGAAGTGCTGTTTCTTCGGTGAAGCTACATTTTTGCTAAAAGACCTTCCTAAGTAAATACAATTGTAAATTTGGCACACAAATTTAAAAAATAATGCCAGCGATGGCAAATTAGCAAAATGATTGCTGGTTATTTGTATGGAAAAGATTGGCGTCAACTATTTACTTAAATTTATTGTACCAGGGATAAAAGAGATTATGTCTCCAGTGTATCGATAACGTCTAATTTGAGTAAAAGGATGTTCTACCTCATTTTGGGCTACACACAGGGAGTTAGTGTACCTACCATAATAAGGATTCCACATTGTCGATTCATATTCAACGATCGGTCCAACTGTAGTCTTGTAAATATTAATAACTGTCGAATAGTGGCAAAAATCTTTTGTTACTTTTAGCAAGAAACGCAGGCAACCCCAAGCACATTTAGTCATGGATTCAGTGTGATTCGTAAACGACAGTCTGGATGCCAAGATGACCCCCATATTACTAACGATGCTAACTATGTAAAGCTGCGAAAACTGGCGAGAAAAAAAGTATATGGTTACATTTGGAGGTAGTGAATTTGGGTCTGTTAACCTTGCAGTTCCCGGAAAACCAGCAAAGTCATCCATTAAAGTGTAGTCGTCAGAGAGACCTCTTAATGGTAAACCTTCAAATCATCAGCGCACAAGGTATATTGAACGTTTTTAAAACAATTACCAATATCGTTAAAAATATAGTAAATAAGAGCAGCCCAGATGAGATCCCCTTAGGCATGCCTGAGGTAGCATTTTGATGGATCATTTTCAGTTGTTTATAGCAGTATATTGAAACCTATACGCGATGTACGACCCGTTAATTTTCAGCAGTCCGCAATGCACACCAAAATTATGTAGTTTAATTGGTAACTAGGAATGGGGAACTTTGCCGGAGGTCTTGCAAATATCAGTGTATACTGCAGAAACATCCAGCATTAACTGAACACCCTGAATAAACGGTATTCCATTCGTTAAAATTGCTCTTTTGGAAAATGAACCATGAGGAACAACATAAAATTTTGAATGATATACTCAGAAGTAGCGGTAGCTGTTATCCTTGCAAAATGTTCTAGCCTTTATAAATAAAATCTTGTGGTAATGTAGTCATTTAAAAATATTGCGTTAATTTCAAACCCTGGGAGCGTTTATTTGCCTTTTATTCATTTCTGCACCTGCCATGAATTCTAACTTCTTAGCTTCTCTCAAAAACGTTGGTTCTAAGTTGCTTCACCACTCCATTATCGTACCAACGTAGCACGCGCTAGCTTGTTTCTATATCATTATGATTAACTTGGATGTTTATAGTTTCACTAATTTTCCGGATGTAAACAGTTATGTTTTCGTTTTTAGTCTCAGGAGTACCACAGATTTCGATATTATTGGCCCGAGAATGTTGCTTCATCTCTTCGAGTTCTTTTCGGAACTAGCCCAGATTTGCCTCCAAGATAATCATTTCCACCTTCAGCCGCTCAATAGATTTGAAATTGTTTTCTAATTCCTGTACTGTAATCAATATTATTATCATAGAAATTCACTGAGTCGCAGAGAACACTCTGCCTGGTCTGAAACATCTTTATATCCTTCTGTATAGTATCAGTGTTCTTCATAATGTGCATTATTAAACGGGTGGAACATCTTTATACTAATTACAGCTCCAAGAAACTCCTGAGTTCGCCGAAAGAAGCCGGAAGATTAACACATTTTAAATGGCCGCTGACAATGACCGTCACACCTCAGGATCGATCCGGGATCTATCCAATCCCGGATAGTATCAATCTGTTTGCACGTTATTCACCTAGATGGTACAGAATCTTTTATAAACCACCAATCATTTTCATTTTAGTTTCAGGTTGGATTTAATTGCACAGAAATGAAATATATATTGAAAAATACGGGTATCCATATTTTTACTCAACAACCCTTCATAAAATAGTGAAAACCTTGAGCGCGTATGACATCATACATCTTTTACTAAAGCTAATAAATTTTATTAAATATATCCACACAAACAAAATGCAATACATATGCCTAATTATTGCACATAATACGTATGTACTTATAATTTTTTTAGTATCAATATTGCCATATTTTCATTTCGAGGGAAATCGTTAATAATGAATGTATAGAGGAAATGTCAGAAAGCAGCGTACCCAACACGATAATTCACACATAAAATATCCTTACCTGGAGAAAGCTACCACATTGAATTGTAATTTATAATTCGCTTAAACGAAATTAATTATCAACCGCGAAATTATACGTTCCGAGTCGTAAAGATTTCGCAACATCGGCGGCTTATTTCTTTTGTGCACTCGGGCGGCGCCGCGCCGTTGTGGATGCATATCTCATGAACACCAGTCGGAAGTTTGGTCGTCTTACACGTGTATACCAGTGCAAAATAAAATACAACTGCATGTATGGTTATGTAATTCGAAATTGTTCAAGACCTTGTCGGTTATATGAGACCTAGTTGTTAAGAATAAGAATAATAATAAGAATAAGAAGTACCCTAAATTAATATGGCATTCCAAAAATTTTGAATGAAATCTGTTTGTTTCTATAACTGCCCTGCCAAATATCAGCCTTGTTATCTGATATGCGCAGTATGCTAAATTTCATAGTCGTAACAATTACTTGTGTACAAAAGTATGACATATCTATTTGGCCTTGTTAGGATTAGATATAAATTTTTGTCCTCCTTATCGGGAAGTCTAATTACATTTGAAATTAATTATGAAATGGCGCAATTTTAAAGCCTAGATTGCCTGCAAATTTAAAAGATATAGATTTAAAATATTTTTTTCATGATTGCTGCTTCGCCCATCAATTCAACTGGCCAAATTATAAACTTCCAGTCATCCATGGACGACAATGATTTTTTATTATTATAATTAATTAATTCGATCTCTATATTAATGAATATTATTTTCTTATTTAGGATGGCTAGCAATCATTTTATGATAGGTCGTTGGGAACAAGATAAGAGAGTAGTCGCCTTGATATTGATGTCATTTTGTTGCCTGATTCGTCTGCTGACGAAACCCTTCCTGAACCCTGCCATTCAAACGAACGAATGCCTCATCACTAAAAATCAGTTTAGAGCAAAAGTCAAGTCCCTCCCAAATAGAAAATAAGAATAAGAAAGAAAAACTAAAAATAAAATAAGTGGGGCGGATTGGCTATTCGTAATTTATCAGTGCAAGGCCTTCAGTACCCTGACATAGTTAAGCTGATATGGGCGCCGGGACACGAGGGAATTCCGACCGATAACTTCTAACGCCCAAACAGGGTGTTAGAACAAATGACCCCACAAACCGGAAGGTACAATAAAACCCCCAATGATATCCACCCTTCTCGGGGTCGCTCCTACCAGCTCAGTGAAGACGGCGGGGTTAAAGGGTTGGCGCCACCTCCGTGAGAAAACGTGCTTTTCCCCGAGATCCAACGTATGGAGGAACGCGAGTGAATATCCTCTGAGTGAATGTTTCTTACCAGTTCAAATGAGTAAGACAACTTTGGTGTATAAGAAAAAAAAAAGTATTGATATGAATATATAAAAGATGAAGTAAAAAAAAGGGTTGCGATATTAATTTAAGTTAATGTTAACATTGGTTTTACCGGAGTGAAACTCCTTAAAACCATAGACTAGATAGATGGGTGATCACTCAACTTTACACTAGCATACAGAATGGCTGAAGGCCGTTAAATCATCAAATTATCAAAGTTAAAATTAAATAGTTACCAACACAAAAAAAAGATGTATATTTAAATGTTCAAGACTTCCGATGAGTGCCAATTGTTACAAAGAAAAGGTTAATTCCGACCTGTTCGGTGACTCCGTACTTCCGATCTGACTAACCGGCCTCCGATAGAAGGTTATCGGCCACTCCAAGTCCACTCGACCGCGTCCCACTAGCTGGCTGGTGTGGATTTCCTTTTGGAAGTCCCGAGGGTGGTCGGTATGCACCAATAATATACAAATTCCTAAAACTTAAGGGTTGTCCTCTTAATATATGTACAGGTAGTAAGATAACCCAAAATAGGGTACAGGAAAAAGTCCTAAAAATACATTTGGTATTACCACGTGTCATCAACAAAATAAAATACAAAGAATTAGGAAGGATTAGCAATTATTACCTTGGTGGTCGGGCTTAGCTTATTTGCTCCACGTGTGAGCCAATTAATCCACGAATATATCGTGAACGTTCCCCAATCGGACGTAAATTTGTCAACGGATTTATATCCCTGTATTACAGGATGGATTTCTCATAAATATTTCCACGAAATTTACTTCAAAACTAATGTTCCATAACAATCCGAAAACACGTGTGACTTTGACCACTTGAAGACTTAAAAAGATCGAATTTTGACTATCAACCTTCCCACAATCCCTCACTCTAGATTTTATCTGACTTATCGATTTCTATGCGATAGCCGATAACCGATCGTTATCGACCGTCGCGTCGCCTAACCTATCCATGGCCTTGCTACCCCCAATTCGTACGGATAATTTATTTTATTTACAAAATACTTTGCATGAAATCGGCACGTTATAAACTTATCATCAAATAGGATGCCTAGATATTTTATATATTCCCAAATTCTGGTATTAGGCCTTGAATTTTTTTTTTATTTATTAACTTTTCCATTTTTCTCTTCCTGGTGAACAGTACTACCGTAGTTTTGCATCAATTGATGTATATGTCCTCCCTGCTGCACCAGTCACAAATGGCATCTACCTGCTGGAGGACTATGGAGATTTCAGTCTCAACTGACCCTCTTAATAGGATGACAATTTCATATTCATAGGCCAGTGC
Source organism: Osmoderma eremita (assembly GCA_031763485.1). Taxonomy (NCBI): domain Eukaryota; kingdom Metazoa; phylum Arthropoda; class Insecta; order Coleoptera; family Scarabaeidae; genus Osmoderma; species Osmoderma eremita. The sequence goes on along the minus strand of JARFOC010000662.1, from coordinate 1,080,886 downwards.
CTCAACTCCGCGTGCCATAATGATGATTTACAAGAAATAACTACAGTAGTGGGAATAAACTCCCTCTTTGCGAACACCCCTCGCCCTGACCGTTTCCCTGCTCAGAGTCGCTATTACAAGCCTGCAACCCAGCCTGTTACGATCGGTTCTAAATCACGTGCTATAATCGCTCTGTATCGGGATGAGAGGATTCCATTGTTAACTGCTCCCTATATATTCACAAATGCTGCCACCGTTATGTGCTTGGAGACCATCGATTCTGTTATCTTGGAGACAAGGCTATTCAGTGCAAAGTCCGTGGATTTCCCTGCTTGATATGTGTTTGTGATGAGGCTTGTCTGGGAAAATGACACCTCGGACATGCCTCTCTATCACATTTTCTAATGTTTTCAATAGAAACGCCATCAGGCTAATTGGGCGAATTATCTTAAGGCATGGTGTTGATTTTCAGGCTTTGGGATGTGCACCTCCTGACTTTCCACCCGTTGGTATGTAATTCTAAACGCGACTAACTCTGAAAAGTGTCACCGGATGGGAAATTAATACCGTAGTTTCCCTTTTTGGTATACGTGGTGATATCTGGATTGAACGATTTAAGCGCCCGGTTGACCAGCTCCTCGATTACTGCCAATTAGCCGCCTTTATACATTTGGCTCCGCAAGGAATGGTGTCCTCTCTCGGTAGATCATTCACCATTTGACACCATGGGAAGAGGTTCTAACGAAGTTCTAACGTTGCCTATCCTGAGTCCCTAAATGTGTAATGTGTTCGTTTTAGCCCACCATGTGCATCGGACCTCCCGAGAGTACTTTGTGAATCCTTGCAGTGTCAGGTATGTTTTTCAGTCTTTGACCTCTTCCATGTCGCTCTCCTGGCTTTTCTAACCTCTTGTTATACTCCGTTAGAGCTTGTCGATATTTGTGTCCGTTGACTGATATTTCGTCCGATTAAAGTGTGTGCGGACTTCTTTTTCACGGAGGCTAAGATTTTGTTTCCATCAAGCTATGCCTCTGTTATACCTTTTCACTTTTAGTGGACAGTTCATGTAATATGCTGAGATTAGAACATCAGAGGTTTGTTCCGCCGCCAACTCTATTTCTTATATGTGTCAATTGTTCTACTCAGATTTGATCATCATCATTCCTAGTCAGTGCACCTGTTCATAGTTTCTCCATGTCTTACCATAAGTTCAAATTGAGTGTATCGATGGTTAGAGCACGGCGGTTTTCATGACACGCTCCAACTCGAATTTTCGTGCTCATCATGTTGCTGGTAGTTATATCAAATGCCTCCGTCCTGTTGCAGGTTGGTTCATAGTTGGTTCATTGAACTAACAAAAGCTGTATGTTTTAAATTCTCAAATGCTAATGGCGCTCACTTGTGTTTTCATGAAATAGACGTCCTGGCCTGAAGGCTCGCTATGTTATCTAGCTGCTTATATTTTGTCGCTTCCCTTATATGCCTCAAATGTTTTAAAGCTACACCGAAATGTCGCGATGTAGAAGTACATACGTTCAGTATTTTTGCTGTGAATTATATTTGGAATTTTAGTTTCCCCTTCAATTCATACAAATAAAAAGTACCTACCATGTTTAACTGAAAATTTCATTCAGAGAGGAATGTGTTCAGGCAGATATTACTGTTTATTTTTATTGGGACATATGCACCGAATAGATATGTGGAAGTAACGAATACTTCGTTACAATTACTAATCTAAAAGAAAAGCTCTATGTATTTTACACCTGTTTTCTTCAGTTGATATTTGTAACGAATTAGTTTAGTTCCTACTTTTGAGACCAGTTGTATGTGAAGTTGTTATCAGGTAAATTATTGTGGGGCAGGCTTTATTAAAATTTCAACTATATTTTTGTAAAATTATCTTTTCACTCTGAAATTTTTCATAAATGTTGATTTTAGAACATTGCAAATTACGACAACGTTTGAAGATATGACTACCCTTTAAGGATAAGCGGGTGGTTATTATGGACATGTAAAAGATAATATCGTTGCTGCTAGTAGCATTTATGCAACGGTCACTTTTCTTTCGTGAAATTGAATAATTCGCTTAAACGCCTGGTAACGTACGGCGGAGATTGTGAGAAATAGCGAATTGAATAATCGACGTTAAAACGGAGGAACGCCGATGCAGCCATGTTATTATTTTTAAGGGCCCTTTATCCTTGGTAATTAACTTGACGAACGAGGCTTAATGTATTGCCGCAAAAGAGATAGGCCAATTTTAGGCAGGATAAATGATGCGACCATTTATAATCAGCCATCAGCCTTCATGCTCATATTTTAATTGTTTTATGGAATTTTAATATCCGTGATTACAGGGGTAGAATGTAATTAATAATCAATTCTTGAAAAATTGTTATTGTTTTTTAGTTAGGTACTTCGTAAGCCACTCGTCCATCAATATTATTTACGTTAAGCATTTCTCAGGAAAATTATAGTCTTGCGTAAGCAAAAATTAAATTAAATTGGGCTTAGCATACTTACTGGTTATTTCTTGCTGGTGTTGCTGATATTTTATGTCAGCGCGATTGTTTATACATCACTGTGCCCCATTGAGAATGTTTTCAAAGTACTAGAAGGGATTTACACCTTTATGGAGATTCTATAATATCAATAGATTGAGATTGTATCCATTGTGACATTTTCCTCCATTTCTGCACGTGACTTATGTTGAGCTGTTCTGTATAGTGTGTAATATCTTTGTACTTTTAGTGTTGCTTCCGTGAAGAAGCACAATTATACGGTAAGGTACAATTATAGGATTATATAAAACGTGATAGTTTTTTCAGATATTGTGTTCAGATTTCATAGATAAAGTATCTAGTTTTAGGGAGTCATTATCGTGCAGTACTTGGATTGTGATAAAATTTCGCCATTATTCTAAACACAAACCAAAAATGGCTATATAAAAGAAAGATCAATAAGTTGAGCTTTCTTCAATTACATTAGGAAATAACTTGCGTAATGACGGAAAAGGAACACACTGCTTATGTCCCAATGGACACATATATTTTTAAAAAGGGGGTCTCGTGACTTTGCCCTGGATTGGCTAAAGTTGTTTTGCTGAAGCAATATCCAAGTACCACAGCGTATAACACTAACTGTAGGGAGGTAAAATCTGACCGGTTAATGACATTAGGAGGTGTACCGCAAGGATCAATTATCCGGCCAACGATACATCTCTGCAAGAGTCACTAATGACATTACATCACGTTCGCCGATAAAACATCATCGGCTCTTTGTTGTAAGACACGTGTTGGTTCAATTGAGAGTTTGCAAAACAATTTACACTTGTATAAGTAGTGCTTCTTTAAAAATGACTTAAAATGTCTAAATGTGAATAATACTGGTCTCGTTTACTTCAACATTGAACATATGTGAATTACAAAAGTGTTATACGTACCTCGTCGAGTGCTGAGGCGTTTCTGGGTTGGATCCTCGGCGCAGACCTATCCTGGGGAAGCTACATTGAGAGACTTACTGGTGGTCTGTCTAGTGCGTGTTACGGTATGACGACCACCAGTAGGGTCGTCTTAACCCAAGTGTACTGAGATGCATAGAGTCCTTCGAGAGAAACTTAGAATCGATATTAACAGGAACAAACAACATTAGCGCCGGTATAATTTATTTTTGAAAATTTACCAACAAATGCAAACTTATTTAAAAGAATCTATACAAGGAATACTTCACAAGAGTTTTGAGTGGAAGAATCACGAATGACATTTTCCAGCTCTATCTCTTCAAGCACCTCGCTTTCAATGAATATCAGCGACAAACTATTATTATAAGAATTGTACTTTTCAATGCACTTTTGATGCTTTTCAGTTTTGAAGCGGACCGCTCTCCATTACAGTTAGTGACCATCATGCATAAAAAGTTGTTTTATATCCCGAAAAGCGTCTTTAATATTATTTTCTTTTAAAAGGTGATATAATTCTGAAATTCTCATAGCCTCTTCACTCTCACTATTTCGGACATCATCTATGTTAGGTGCATGCCATCCCTAACTCTTGTCTGCTGCTGTAATAGATTCTTAGCAAATTCGTGACAGCCACAAACATTCGATCCTTAATTAACGGTCCAGTTAACTAAGTAAAGAATTTATGGCATCCTGACGGTAAACAATTTAGTAGGTGAAGCGAATAATTTCGAATGCTTTGGTATGAAAAGTAAACAAAACAATTTTTCACAGATTAGCTAAGACTAAACCAGCAACCAGCTTGTAAACCTTATAATAGTAATCGAATCTTTTGTAGTGATTGATAAATTTATCGATTCCGCTGCTGTCGCTAAGGTTTGGGGACCCGATTGGTCGCGGGGCCCTGGACTCTAGGATTTACTACTGGGATGTATTTTGAGGTGACTGAACAGACGTCATTGTCATTAAAGATGCATGCACAGCGTAGATTCTTAAGATAAGTAGCAGAGACACGTGTCCTAATGCCTTTGAAGGAAACAATATTCTGCTTTGTACATGTATACTGGAGTGTGCACTGTTTGCTAAAATATACTATAAAGATTTCTTCGACAAGTACGAAACTCACCACAAGAGAAACACTTACCATAACTATTAGTTCCGCCATATACTCACTCAACTAAAGTATGATACACCAGTGTATGAAAGTCTTTAATTACCTACCTGAAGCAGTAATATCATTTGCGGAAGTAAATTTTACACGTTCTGTTTGTATTTAAATGATTGCCGTCTTCTATACATTAAATCAATTACAAAAAGAATAGATAAATAATAATAATAACGTTCCACAACTTTCTTACAATATTTGAGCCGTTGCTAATTGTCCCCGAGAAATACTCCAAGACATTGCATTTCATCAATTTATACGAGCTTATTTTTCTTCATAACTGTGCAGACAGTATCATCTAAAATGCTAACTTCTTCCGCGATTTTCCTAGGAGACAATTGCGGTTGCTACCGTTCTATATACATACGTATACTCCAAGATACAGTAAAGAAAAATAGTCAAAGAAAACATTCCAAGCAGCCTAGAACTGAATTAAATTCGAAATTACGATCCTATCGAGATCGTGTATCAGAAAGTATGATTGCATGTTTGACAAACCAACATTACTATCTGCAGCACATTGTTGCAAATTGTAGTCATTAAAGGTTTAAATTATAAATAGTTTACGAGAAGACAGACGCACAGCGATCGCTTCTGCAAATAAATACTTACTCATTTGGCCTCGGTAAATTAAGTTTTCTTATTGTAATTAATATTCGATGCTTGATCGATTCGCTTCGGGACAATCACTGAATTACGTATCCTTTCGATAACTAAAACATACTTCAATTTATTCCTAGATGGAGGAAAATAGAACGTAATTGTGGAAATGCTTGTAATGGTTATCTATTAGAAACCATCTAACGGAAAGAAGCGTAAATCTTTTAAAATAATAGACATTAATTATTATAAAACGCCCGGGGTTTGTATATATATGTTGATGCAGTGATTACAGAGTATGTTTGCAACAATTTTGCGTTTAAGAGTGCGAAAGTAAATGCGGGAAGCATCATTATATGTTGTATGTCTACAAGTAAGGTTAATCGTCATCCACAGAAATAGATTAAATTTGAATAAGCGCAATAAGGCGCTAGCGATAATAAATAATAATAGCTCTAGTTCAATGATACATAAGTTACATACAGTGTTTGTCCTACTTTATGAATTACGGTTTACATGTGAGCTACTCGATATTCCCGCACGTCATATTAGACGGTACATTAATATAAATATTATACATATTATTTGCGGGTATACTTTATCAGAATCCTCATCGAAGTGCAACCTATCCCTTCTCTCGAATGCCATAATCAAAAGTAAATAGAGTTAAGTGTCTTATACGGAAAACTTATAATTTATTACTTCACGAAGTCACAACTACTGGTTATTTAGTTTGGTATTGTACAATATCTGCTTTTGCATCTTTCGAAGGTACGGTAAGCAACTATTTTCTATTTGCAGTGTTACATTCATATGTGCCTCTACTGCACAATTGTAGATTTGCTTGGCACTTGCTTAGTGTGATACATGACATGGTATACTTTCTAGCCACTAATATTTTGATTGAACTATCGTGGTCTTCCTCGTCAATACATCAACACATGACAGATTTTCATTCTATCAGCAACGCACGTTGTATTGTTAGTGTTATATCAATGGTTTTTATTAGTTTGCCTACATAGTTTATAAATTATTAATACACAAAACTGCATATATGGAACTATATGAAACTCAGAAGGAGGACAATAACTTCCCAATTGTGTTTCTGAAGTCAGGCCTTCGTCTGATCATTCAAATCTGTGCGCCCACTTTTGCACTATTTACACCAAACCACTTGTGTTCGACTCATAACGCCTTCTCCATAACTCTTCAGTATTCTTTTTATGAATTTCGGTAGGTGTTTCATTATTTGCATGCAAAAAACGAATGATCGCTTGGACCTCAAACTTGAGCATATTTAAATCGGAACTGACATTGTGCAGCTGTCACTGCGCACGTTGTACTAAACTTAAGGCAAAGCCACCTATGGAGTACATATGCACATCTAAAATGCGTTCAAGTTTCAACCTGGTTACCTTAGTAACCGGACATTCCCCGTAGTAATAGCAATAGTACTATATTCACAAGAAAATGTAGGAGTTGTAATAATAGTAATAGTAACAATAATGATAACAAAAATTTAGTACTAGCTGTTAAGTGTATAAGACGAAATAATAACAATAGTAGTAATAATAGCATAAACAAACAAAGAACAACGAAATGGTATGAAAATCAAGAAATAGAAACGCAAATAACTTTAGGGTATTTCACTGAAAAAGATAAGTCAAGTTAAGTTAAAGCTTTTAGACATATGATAAACTGGAAACCTAAACATGATGTTGGTTCTAGCTCCAAGCACTCTTATTGTTTGTGTATAACGCGTATTAGCAGATGGAATGGCAAACAAAATTTTTGAAAGGAAAGAAACGCCGTCAACATTATTAGAAAGTAAATTGAATAAAAAAATTCACCGTGTTGACTCCTACATTCATCAAGGCTGCGAAGGTTGAAATAAGTCGCTGTAGTCGATGCCACGTTCTGGGTAGATGCCATTAACCTTGAATAGGTTCGGACCCAATCGAATAATTATGCTTCAGAGGACTAGTGCGTTTGGTGTAGAAAACCACCGTGCACTTGCTTCTACTTGAATAGAATCATCAATGGAGTCAATATTTGTGTATATATTTAAAACATGAGCATATGCCATGTCAAGTTATTGAAAAGATCGTGAACATAAATATTAAACAATAATGGACCAAGATTTGATCCTTGTGGTACACTTGATTCTATGACGAAGAATTTCGCTGGGAATCCATTATAAACAACGTAACATTTTCTGTGGGTCTGATAAGATTCAATTAATTGAAGGGGTGAAGGGCACATGCCAATAGATTGAAGTTTCGTGAGCAATATTCGATTATCAATGCAATCAAACGCATTACTAAAATTCAACACAGTTTTCCGTTTTATGCAGCCTACATGCGCCTTTAGCAATCATATTTCTTTAGGTATTTCCATGGTTGTCTCAATTTGTATTATCTATGCTTGAATATTGCAAAATGCAGTAAGGCAAGAATGACTAAAGATATGACTAAACGACCAAAACGACTAAAAACTTACGTCCGCTATCTACTAATTCAGTCATGCATCGTTATGTGTTAAACAAAAAAAAGAATTTTGAGAATTTATTTAGTGTGTGTATAATTTCCTCTAATATTTAATTGTACAGAGGAAAATATGCAAGTTATTATAGCTAGTGCGGATTTCATCTCTTAAAGAAAAAACAAAAGCAAACCAAATATTCCGTAACAGGAAATTGAACTTGTTCTTGCTCTCTTACCTAAAAATTTAGCTCGGATAACGGGATCGGATACGTAAACATATAATTTCGCTTGAACGTTGTCTTACTACTTACTGTGTTGGCATTGTTATGGATTTTATTGAAATATTAATTAAAGTTCATCTATTGAACTACGATCCGTATCTATTAATGGTATGGTGAATGTAATTGAAATATTGAATGATTGGAGTTCAATTGAAAAGCCGTACAGAGAGTGGTTATATATATACAAAAAACAGGCTAATGTAATTACTGAAATAATTATAATGGAAATATTTCCGTGCAAAATTTAATTTCACCAGAGAAAATAGCAATCGAAATAGTAATATTGAAAACTAGAGGAAGCTGTGTATGGATCTAAGCAATATTCAATCTCAAAATATGGTAATTACACTGTATGGGGGTATTAATAATCTAACTGGGTAAGTCAATAAGCATTCATTATTAAGTAAAATGGACACTCCAAGTCACAATGTCACCGTAAATACCGGGTGATTAACACATTTTAATACTTTTATGTGGTGTAACTGCTAAACGAAAAACTAGCTCAAATTTGAAATTTCATACACGTTAGGTGTTTGTGGTAGAGAAGCGGTTGCTACAATTGAGTCCCGTTGCAGAAGCTATCACATGTTAAATCAGAATAATGACATTTCGAACGGAAAATGAACACATCGAAACTGCTTTTCTGGTGTTCTTGCTTAAATGTTTACATGTATAACCACTACCAATGAAATACAAGTTAAATGAGATTATATGTATTTCACTTCTAATATCATGCGTAAATTGTTACCAGCAAGAACCTATTCCTCACAATACTAGGTTATAAAAGCCGTTATAAATACCTCAATCTATTTTGCAAGAAAAAAAGCATTGTTGTCCAATTCATTACACTGGACCTAAAATTGATTTCGTAAAAGCAACTAGTTACCTTGTTGCCTAATAAATTTTAACCGTTCTGAATTATAACGCGTATGCACAAATGTGTGTACCACCTACAGATTATATAGGACTGAATGTGGACCACGGTTGTATATCTCATTAGAACAAATGGACAACCACGCACAATGCGTACGTTCTCTCTCATATGTTTATATACAATAACTCCTTGCCAAGAACCGATCGTAATAAGACCTGCGTTGATGGTCGACTGGTGAAACAAGACGAATTCGATTGTGAATGGCACCAATAATTTATTGGCCATTAAGTGAATTTCTGCGTCTTATTTGTTCCTATTATGTAATAATAGATTCTGGGCTTGTATGTATAACCTGTTGGTCGATTAGTAGCAAAGGCTGGCATAAGTACAATGGGAAAGATTTTTCTTTATCATTACTATTACCTTCTTTTTTGTATATACATGACATATGTGTGTTATTGACAGTTTTATTCTGTAAAAACAAATAAAGTGTTCTGAATTTTTACCTGGTTGCAAAATGTTAACGAACTATGCTTCCTATTTCTGAAATAGCCTTTATTTATTAGCCCTTTTTTGACATTATTTACTGAGATAACTACAAATACAAATTATATATGCATTTCGGCAACGAGGTTGCCATCCTCAGCACTAACGCTTGATTACTTGAGACTTTATAATAAGTTTCTAGTTTTAATGATAGTGACGAACATTAATATCTAATTACTTAAATGAAATCGAAGGATATTAAAAATGTTCTCTTATATGACATAAGCAAAGAGTACTATCGTAAAATTTAAGAGTACGTTTATGGGACATCTGCAATGCATTTGTGAATGTGTATTTCAGTAAAGTTCGTTTCAGTCTTACACATATTCGTCACTGGATTAATCATAACGAAATTCTGCTAGTCCTTCGCATGTCGTATGATCTTCATGGTACCATTTCTCGCAAAATGTCATTGTATCCAATCTATATTTGATCGATCTGTATACAATTCATTGCATGTGGGGCACCGTAATTCAGCCTGCAACTTTCTGGTTTTAGTTTTAGACTCAACTGTATGTCCGAATAACTTTGATTTAACAGATTTTGCTTTTGATTCTAGTTTATTTTTAAACAAACGATTAACCAAAAACCATTTTTCATTCAGTTTCTCATATTCTTTGGTTCGGGTACTACTGTAAGAAAACATTTTATTATCTCATAATATCCTCTACCCTTTACATAATCTACATGCCGTAATAATTGCTTCAAGAGTATTATTGGTTACGTGTGGATAAAAAGGTTTGTATGATTACCGCTGAAATTTGAGACAACTATACAAAATAACCACCGTAACCGATACAATTTACCGATATATTGGTACACTGAGAAATTGTGTTTGGTCAACGGAAAATGCGTTAATTCAGCACATTTCTTGGGTTGTATGTATATAAACAACACAACCATTGGGTTTATTTAATTCATAAAATAGTATTACCATAAAATGTTGGTTGAACACTAAATTATTTAACAAAAACACCAAAAAATTACATTTGTCTATATGAATACAACATTTTATGCTGGGTGAACAACAAAGAACAATTTCAATAAAAAAATCATTTACTACAATATTGTATTATGCTAGGAAACTAACAGCTTTTTTTTCTTTTTTAACACGGCAAATAAAAAGAATTACACAAAATAAATTCTTATAATTTACAATTAATTTATTATTACCTTCTTCGATCTGGTATGCGTTACAGCGTTTTAAATCATGTTACTTCATCGTCCATGCTATGATCAGAAAGAAATAAAAGTCAAACATATTTTAGTTGTTTAAGGCAAATAGCATAGGTACATAGCAGTTTACGGTGTAAATAAATTACCTGTTCTTATATTATACCCAAGCACCCCACACAACACTAAACTTCTACTACTTATATGATCTATGCCACAATAACTACACAAATGCAATACGATTCAACAAATATTAAACATCGACATTTGGAAATTTGCTTGGCCAACTGTGCATGCAAAAGTTTACTTTCCTCTTGCCCTCCTGGCCTATGTTATTTCAAATTTTCGTCCAGCCAAGAGACGGCAAGTCCAATTATTAATCTCTGACGTATGATGTGGACATAGTACAGGAACATGGGCGGACGATATAATTTTTTTTTTTCATTTAACTGTGGTTTATGGTTACGTGAAAATAAATTAATGTTGTTTCAACACATCTATATGTAAAAGGGATATAAATAAAACGCAACTCGTATGTCAAAAACACACAACATCAATGTTTATTATTCTCCATAACAACTCTAACGCTAAGCAACTCCGTTACCGTTCTATACGTGGTCTACACTTCTAGCCTATAGCGCCTTCTTCCCGCCTCATCTCTACGCTGATGGACCATGCCCGCGTTCAGCCACATATATTACATTATAATGTATTAAAACAACCCAAATTTATAAGTTTTAGTTAATGTTGTACTTTATTTTAAATAAGTAACAAAAATAAATCATAAATCAACACTAAATATGGTTACTACAAAACAATAATTTAACGCAACATTTATGATTTATTCAACACAATATCGGGTTCCTTCAACACTATTTTGTTTTGGGCTGACATAAAAACAGTAACACAACATTTTAAACCAACCATTTTTTTTCAGAGTGATATAGCACAAAGACATGTATGTTTACGAATGTATATAAATTGACAGCTTTTAAAAAAGGAAAAAGAGAAGAATTGATTCATTCAAACAAACATTTTTTAGTTCAACAATATTTTTCGTTGGTATATACTCCACACTCCGTATTATAAGAAACATCAAAAGTGCCAAAACAATTAACCGATAGAACACCTTTACATGGTTTTTATTGCTGGAATCATCAGCAAAAGTAATGGAAGGGGTGTAACTATTAAAGACGGACTACGAGTTTTTGCCTACCAGACATCATTAGCGTTTCTCCGAATACTAATTCCGCTATCGTTGCTGATACGTCCCCGAAGTCTCTGCGAAGCGCACAAATCGCTTGCATTCATACATACACTGTGCATGCACACTCCGTATTGGTAAGTGAGACATTTGAAGAATGTAAAACTTTGGGTTTTATGTTAAGACATTACGTTCAACCATTGTTTTCTATGTATAATAACTCGTACTCAATTGATGACTATATAATTGACGTAAAGTTGCTGTTGGAGATGTCAAAACAATGTAAAGACATAAATTATTATTATTATTATTAGTATTTGTATTATTATAATGTAGTAGCCATATTACACTCCAGGCAGACATCATTACTTTTAAATCAGTTGTTTTGTAAACTCTGGCTTCATTTTTCGTAGGCTACTGTTTGCTTATTGTCAGTTAAGTTCCGTATTCTCCACGAATATAAGACATGTTTTGTCAAATAATTGGTACGTTACCTAGCTATACAGGTATAAATAAGTTTTACAGAAAACGTTCCTTAGGTATAATAATATAAGGCATGAAATACCCTTTCCCTTTATTTCAAATTGATTTTATGCTTTCTATATATATTGCGACCCCACAGCACACCTGTTAACGATAATAAATTAAAGAGGTCTGAATAAATTAATCTTGGAAATTGTCCTGCAATTATCTTTTTTTCCTTTTTGCGTACACATATTGTATACCTTTAACTCAAATAACTATCATGTGAAATAATACTAACTCCACAAAACAGCTATAATTCATTGATAAACGGAAGAAAGTGCAGCTTAGCGACGCAAGAAAACGTTTAATTGAACGACTGCGGTATCAAGATAAAGAGTTCGCAGGATTTGTGGTGTTAAAAATAATATAATACATGAGTTAAGAGCGGTATCCCATTTGTCTCACTTAAATATTTCAAATTCATGAATTCACTATGACTGCATACGTGCAAACTGTCTGTAGATTAATGCTGTTTATAATTTTTCACGGTGAAAAGAGACGGGCTCTGAATAATTCATACGTAAAGGGTACATTTCGCCTTAAAGTCAGAAATTTATCACGGCGTTCACGTTGAATATGCAAAATACATCGTCAATTACGTCGTACAACACAGGTAAATCGATATTTTTACTTCGTGTAATTGTAGTTCAGCGAATTGATACCTACCGGATTTTCTTTTTAGTGGGCGATTAATATTTATCGCTTGAACGTGATATTGCAGCGCAAGGGGTATGTACGTCTCGATAACGTAGCAATCAGCGAAATGTCATTAACAATGATATTATTCAGGAGTGATTAACGAATTAATCAACTGTCAGTTGCTATCTAATAAAGTACACCGTTACACGATCAAAAGGAAATGAGTTTTTATTTTTTAAAGCTAAATGTACAAGTGCATTTAATAAATATATCACGCATTGTTGTAACTGATTTTAATTAGTGTCATGCAATAATGTTAACACCCACATTAAAATTTGTTTATTATTGGTACGATGATATTGGGAATATAAAATCTGAAGCGAGCGAAAGCCACCTGGCAAAAATATGTAGACGCAATCAGCACGCTTATACGTACAATACCCATAATTAAAGAAGTATTAGCAGATCTCACAAAGAAAATCGTAAGATAATCTTCACATTCATAACTTCACCCTGCCACTGTGGCCAATCTTTATCTATGATGGAAATACAATAAAGTCGGAGAAAGTATGGAATCTACGGTAATTTACAATAGAAGGCGATGCCAATAAATTGAAATAGTTTCAACAATTCCATCGTTACTGTAATGTTGATGCTATTAATAGCCAGTGCCCGTATTTACGTATCTATGTCACAGTGCCCTCTTTCTTCCATCTACAATTTATATTTCTCGTTCGATTTAGATAGCTGCAGGACACGTCCACCTGTCGTTCGACTAATAATTGATGTGGAAATGCTTGTATAAGTTTTAACTGCCACTAGAGCTATTGTATGAGAGTGGATCAATAAATAGACGAAGAATGAAGACGCAAATTATTATTTTTTATTTCAAAGTAATCTACAATTTTCCCAACGTCTCTGCCATATCTTTACCCGGTAAAAAATACGATTTGTCAAACTCTTCAAAATGCGCTTCTGTCTGGGCGATAACCTCACCGTCTGAACTCAGTTTTTTCGTCCGAGACATGTTTTCATGTTAGGGAACAGAGGAATGTCGCAGGGAGCCAGGTCACACGAGTTCGGTGGGCGCGGCAATAATTGGTAGCCCAGTTCATGCAATTTGAACGCGACAGTTCTGGATGAATGTGCAGGTATGTTGTTGGGTTAGAGAAAAGTCTCTTACCCAAATGGAACCGTCATCCCTTCAATTTCTTATCGAATAGGTCCAATAATTCGCTGTAATATTGCCCCGTGATCGTTCTTTTTTTGCGAAACTATGCAGGCTGTTTTACGGTCTTGTGATTTTATTTTCAATGGGTGATTAAACATCTTAAAATAAGGTTATTAACGTTAAAATATCATAACATAATAACAGATATAAATATTGTAAAATTTTTTTAAAATTTTTAAGTGGTGATTAAGCATATTAATTTAAACATTTGTTTTAAGTTTTTCATGGAATCCACTTCACACTAGTTGTTGAAAGTTATCGCCGTGTTGTTCGGCGCAACGTCTCGCTCGACGTATCTATGAATTGGCATAATTTACTAGGGCTTGATCTTGCCGTCGAATTGTCGCCGCAGCTGCCTCAACGAGGTTACGAAGATCATCTAAATCAAATATTGCCGGGTTTCTGAAAGCAAAGTTATCGAGTCGACAAAGTTATCGGACCGATAAGTGACAGAAAATAAGCAAAACGGGTTTCTGAACGGGGCTATCGAGCGATTATCGAAGCGATATCTCTCTCGAAATAACGTTAACTAACGCCGGCGCATTAAATAGCTTCAATAAATATCGATGGATTCTCTCAATAAGCAGCAGCAGTTGTCAGTTTATAATTAACGGAGCATACACTAACTATGAATGAACGTTAAGAGGTGATTTTATTATACGTACTACTGCTAATATCGGCTATATTATAAATAAATTAAAAAATTAATAATACACAGTATGGGGAAAATCCACACCGCACAAATTAATTTAATAAAATTCGGTACATATGTTTCAGGAGCACATCGGCTTCCCGAATTCGGGAATTGGTTTAGAATGGGAGCCGACGTGCTCTTGAAACGTATGTACCGAATTTTATTAAATTAATTTGTGCGGTGTGGATTTTCCCGATACTGTGTATTAGTGACACCAGCCCACAGCCCTTGCAATTCTTTCACGACATAAAAAATTAATGTAAAAAACATTTTTTTCACGTTTCGAATAATAAATATTGTTTTCATGAGAAATTGATTACTGGAATTACAATTAACAGAGAACATTATTGATTTCATAAATAAAAAAAATGTGAAACATTTATATGCTAATATTTAAAGTCAATTAAAAGTTATTCTATTAAAATATATTTTTCTATATTTTGTATTTTAATTTTTCTAAATTTTGTAATTCTAACTATGTTTATCTTTGCCTTAATACTTGTTTGAATGTGAATGCATTTGAAAACAGCATTTAAGTTTTACCCTGTTTTATATATTTGTGTTTAACGTTAACACGGGTCCTTATTTTCAACTTAATACTTATTTTTATTTTATTTTGGAAAAGTAATAATAGTAATAAGATATTGTTGCTTTACAATTTCAAACAGCAATTTTTTTCTTTTAAATTTCGACCTTCCACGTAGTGTTACTATAGTCAACACTGTATTAATTCTCGCTTGCTCTTGCAGGTATAGACAAATTTTACAATCGCCTTCCTTTTGGTCGTATTTAAAATGTACGAAACAGATGTTTTCTTGCGATTATTCCAACTTCCTACCAAAGAGAAGTTGGGTGCATGCACGATTGCCATCTAGGAATGTTTTCATATAACGCTTAACAGAGCAATAGTTATTGAAGCGATAGTTTACCGATCGACAACTTTCAGAAACCCAAGCGGAGTTTATCGATTCGATAAAGTTAGGGAACTGATAGCTATCGAACCGATAAAGTGACCTTTCAGAAACCGGGCATATGTCGTGTATACCATGGCCTTCATAACGCCCCATAAGTATAAATCAACAGAGGAGGCCCTGGCATAGGACCACATCGCCCAGTCCACTTATTGTTAAAAACATTATCCGCAAATATTGGACAATCTAAAAAGTATTTTTTGTCGTCAATTGGGATACTGTTTGGTAAAACATGGTGGAATATTTGAACCATTTATTTGGTTCACTTTAATTTCAATAACTTGGCGGGACCGCTTTTTATAGCAGATCTTCTAGTTTTACATTTCTTTATTTTACTTTGGTGCAGTATTTGTGCGTTAGTTTTGAACATACATTTGTTTTAACATTACTATCTTCTACCCAATAACCAATATCAGAGAAAGCAGTGCATTCTTTTATTATCTCAAATTTTCACTTAGAATTGCAAAGGTGCAAATGCAAAGGTGCATTTGTTCAATCAACAACATTTGCATAAAGCTAGAAGATCATGGGATCAAATAATACATGCTCTTTTTATCAAATTGTGGAAAACGGTTTATTTAGATATTTTTTGCTGCATCCTTTTTGTTTGAAGAACCAGTTGATATTATATTATCATTATTAGCGTTTGCTAAATCAATAGAAAACATGCAACTAACGTTATTTTACATTAATACGTTTTGTGAATTTAATTCTAATTAATTCAAGATATTAAGCGCAAGGGATATTATTAATTTAGTAACAGATCTTCCCCAGTGCATTTTTATAATTTATAATGTTAGTAAGTCTACCCTTTCCTCTAAGGTACATTTAATTTGCCATTGGTGCGCTTCAAGTGTGTACATACAGGAGGCGTGTACGTTATTTGATGCTGTCCAATCAATGTGCTATCAAATAGGACAAGGAAAGTAAATTCAACGGCGAATACGTGGACAAGTCGTCCAATTACCACATTAACAGCCTGTATACAGAAACTTTAAAACATTTCCACGAATCTTCAATTTTGGCAAAACAACGCCTTGTTTAGCCTTGCGTCTCTGCTTTTTTTTAATCTTAACCGTATTTTGCTATCGAGGACACATACATTTGCACGGAACTGCCTCTAATTAAAAAAATTCTCATGACACTGATGCATAAGTGCACAATTTTATTGTTAGTGCAAGCGTGAAACTTCCATGGTAAATAATAAATTTGTTTCCATTTTTTAGGCACCTAGTCACTGACATGAGATTTTTAATTAGAGGAAGCTTGGTATATGACGCTAATTAAGTTAAAAAAATATTACGGTATAAGATGTATAAGATGTTTTCTTTCTTTTTTGTAAAATTAATGGACATATGAAATTTAACTAACTACCTGATTAGTAGTACTTATAATTATGGAACTGTATATATAACGAAATTTAAATTATTTATTAAGAAAATGATTAGGTTTAGTTCACTTTACCAGGATATCTAGTGACAAGCGTCTGTGATCTCTCAGTTTTGAGTTTAATCAATCCACTCCCGCTGCCACTATATTTGATAAGTAAAATGATATATAATCTAAAACAACCGATTTACTCACATATTTGTGCACGCAGCGGCTTTTTACGATACCTACGACTACATGTATGACTTCGGACTGCGGTTTAAAATTTCATTGGCAATGTGAAGCCTTAACCACGTGATAATCGAGGGTTAATTTAGAAATAAAACCGAGCTCCCTACACTTGTGATTGCCATTATGGATTATTTGCACAGTTACGCGTGCGATAAACACGTTTCCATATCCACTCAAAACAGATTTCAACACGTAATTGTACTTCTGGTGCAGGGGCGCACCCTGTATAATTAGGAAATTATTCAGAGCGAAATTACCTTTGGATAAGCATGAGCGATCGGCGCATGGCGATTCCAACGATGTTATTAACCTTTTTTGTATAAGTAATTTTTTTCTCGTGTTCTTCCGTACGATATGCACTGTAAAAAGAAATTGAACACGAAAGTCATTATATTGAAACAATGTGCAATTTTCCATAAAAATAAACGCAAAGGAAGTGAGTACTACGGCGCATCGACCGGCTGCATTGGTAGGTAGGGCAAAAGAAATCGTACAGATGGAAGAAAAAAATCAGCAGCCAATGCCCAGTTTATTGATGTTCCCACCATTAATATTATGTCTCCGGCATTGAAATTACACGTATTTATCACGATAATCTACAATGTGCGTGCGTGTTCCCTTTTCGCTTTATAAATATATTCTAAATATCCAATTACGGGTGCGCCGCAACCAGTAACAGCCATTGGCGTAACTTTGACTGTTAAACCAACTTAAGAAAATATTTAGCAGATTCTTCTGATTTATGCGGTCAACCGATCTTACTGATGTCTCTATATTTATCACTTAGCACTATCGAAGAAAACCTGGTGTTACCAACTGATACTCTCCGCAGTAGTTTTATTTTAACTCCGAATGCAAAAGTCTCAAGCGGTAATAGATTTACAGCTCGGAAAAAGGAATTGCGGGAGGGTACGGTAAGAAACACGAAATCCCAAATAAATACAAAAATGATAGTTCCTACAATCAATATATTACAGAAAGTCTTGCAAATGTATGTGTTTGACGCTGTATAATTGGAATTATGCATTCAAGTTGCTTTCTCAGCATAAACGAGAGATACTTGAATCTTAATCAGAGTAAGCAATTTCGATTTCGTACTGAATTCGACCTCATTGAGAGGCACTTTAAATATTTTGTAGTACTTAATACTTTTTCATCTTAACTTTGGATTTGATGTAACGGCTAAACCAAGGCGGAAAAGTGAATGATTTACCGGAGCTGAAAACTGGCACTGATAAGCCCAAAGTTATACAAAGCCCATGATAAGAAGCATCAAGAATTAAATTTACATCTCTGCAATTTTCCAAAAACGATGAATTGATACGTATAAAGTCAGAGTAAAGTAGTCCGTCCTAAAGAAGTTATACCTCTTATTGTTATTTAGTGGAAAAAGGCGTAGAGTTGAATGGAAGAACACTGCAACGCTATACTAAGAACCGGATGATGACTGTCCTCAGGGGCAAGTGGTAGGCAATCGTGATCAACCGTAAGACGTAAGTCCGAATTTGGAAGCACCAAGTCCAGTAATCTCCCATTAGATTTGCAAATATTATTGTGTTGTTTTAATTTCAGCGAGGTCATAAACGATAAGAATAAATTTAATTTATGATCCGAATTAGAAGAGACTTGGAGAAGACCCAGGACAAATATTTCTAATATATCCAGAAATTTCTCAAACGAAGCAACGCTTATATCCGGCGCAATATAAACAAGGATCAAGTAAATGTGCAGATTTCCTAGTGTGAGCATTGAGACTAATAAATCAACTAAAGCAATAGATTCTTTGAACGAACTTGTATTCACCTGAGTACAAATAATTTCTTTTGAAGCCAACAACATACGGCATAGTTCCAGCAGTGGTGTTAGGATTACGATCACGTCCATGATATTATAATTATAGTTCACAATCTGTAACGGGACCAGACAACCAAGTTTCAGTAAGGAGTACAATACAAACGAGGGAGCGTTCAAAAATTCATGAGTTTTGGTACGTAAGCCGCGGACATTCTGATAATAAAGACAACATAGTTAGCAAAGTTCTGTTGGGCATTACAAGGTTTCGGACGCCACAATTTACGGAACCCAATATCTGTATGATGCTGCAATTCATTTCACCGTCCTCTTTTCGTTTTTCTAATTTAGCCTTAACGGCCTCATATATCTTGGATTGAAAGGGTATTTTGATGGGTCCATTAGAGATTGCCTTAGAAGTATAAAATTTTGAATAATAAAACAAAACATTGGTGAAGTGAAAAAAAGTTAATAATTCCTTTGTCGCACATTCGTTAATCTTGTGCACAATTGTATTAGTTTCTAACGACTATATAACAAATGACGAATTAAAACCATTCTCGTTACAAAGACAGAAAACGATCTACGATATACATACATACATATGTGTGTAAGTATTAAGTATTACCCGTCATGTTACGTAATACAAGTAATTACATTTTTAAAAGCTATCTCCCACAGATTAGTGGTGTTAGTTTCACATCGTAGCGATAAAATATATCAAATACGAACCCGCTTGCACGAGTATACCTTCTCTTACGAAACCCCGCGTTCCGATACAATGTGATCCGATTACTAGTTCAGTAGGAGCAGAGATATTAGGTACGCTTAACGCTTGTTCCAATCATCCTAAACATCGTTTAGGTAGGACATTGGACGTTGTTGGAATCTTGTTCGCGAAAATTGCGCAGTCAATAATTGGCGTTTGATACTTACGCACCCAGTTTTCTCAATAGTATTGAATGTCTGTGTCTGTCTGTGTTCGCAGTCGGTACAAATATTTTGCCAGCGACGATGGCACGTAACATCTTGCACTGATTATGGAAATATTTAAATTATTCCACGTTAGCGTCATGAAATCTATGACGTGAGATACGGCGCGGTTTAAAAGCGAGTACTATTAGAAGTACACCCATTTGCGTTTTATTTCTATATTATCGCGATTACATCCTGTTTATAGAGGGAAGACAAAATAATTGCAGAATTGTGATTTTAAGAGTTCAGTAGGTAAGTAATCAGACGCATTGCTCAAGTTGAAAGAGCTCCTATATTAACTTTACTTAAGGAATGTTTCTTAAGTACCTACGCTCCAAAGTTTGGCAATCTGATTTCCATTGGCAAGTCAGATGTGTTGTGTTATCCAGAAAGTATTTATATATATTTAATATATTTATATACTTCAATTCATCCTTACGTGCTGGATATTGGCAGAAATCGCTTTCTGATTTTGTCCATAACTGCTGCCATCTGTCGTGAGTTTAAGCATAGGATAGGAGGAAAGGGTCCTAATACGTTATTTGATGCTAACAGCTTTTTAACTTCATTAAAAACAAGATCACGGTGTGCCCATTGCCACATGACATTAGCTTTAAGTAAATTATATAAAGGGTGTAGCAGAGTAGATAAATTCTAAACAAAGTTTCCATAATGGTTATTCAATCCTAGAAAAAATTTAAGATTAGTCGCATTTTTCGGAACTGGAGCATGTTGTATAGTTAAATTTTTTCCAGTATAATCATACATCTTTATTAATAGTATATCCTAAATATTTTACAGTTTTTGAAGAAAACGTTTTCATTGCAGAAGTTTCAAGACCTGAATTCGGTAAAATTTTTATTATCTGGCTTAACCGATCCAAATGAATTTCACTACTCCTATCAAACCTTCCGATAGGCCCTCCATTACCTTTTGGAATTTAGCTGGTGCCCAGGTAATTCCAAAAGGTAATCGGTTATAGCTGAATAAGCGCTTGTGTGTAGAAGTTGACATTCGGCTGATTTTTCATCAAGTACCTACCATCTGCTGAAAAGTATGACTCAAATCTAATTTAGAAAATTGTTGACCTCCCTGCAATTTTGTAAATAGTTCTTCAGTACGTGATAGTGGACAATGATCTATTTTATTTAAAGGATTAATTGTTATTGTAAAATCTCGCAATTGCGAACTGACCGGTCTCGTTTCAAAACAGGCACTATCGGGATACCCAAGTGGCTAAGATCTACCGGAATATAACAACTAACTCCTGTAAGCGCTGCAACTCTTGTTCTACCTTGTCTTTCATTGCAAACGGTGAAGGTCTTGGGTGAAAAAAATTCTGTGTTATGTTACCCCCTTTGAAATTAAAACTGAGGCAACCCTTATTAAAAGTACCCATACAAGGCTCAAAACGAAATCATAATTATTTAGTAGCATATTGATAACGCTACTGTTACCATTAATTGGCGGATTTAATTCATTCAAATTGTTTAAACTATTTACTTCAGTAACTCCTTATTTAATAATTTGTAAAAAAAACTCAATCCCATATTGGTGGACCTCCTTCCTTAACTACATAAAGTAACAATTCATTAACCTTATTATTAACATTCATCATTAAGTTCATTATACGCATTGAAATAAGTTTATCACCATTATATAAACGTAAAATTTTATTCGCATCTGCTAACTTAATTTCCCAAAATTTATATAAATCAAATGAAATAACTAACTAACAGCTGCGCCAGTGCCTTGCAACTTGCGGGCTGTAGAAGGTGGATAGGTTTGCTTGCAACTTTTATTGCATCTGCAAAAGTAAGTTAAACCTTCTCTTTGAATAGGTTACTTACCCTTAATTCAGCAGCAATGTTTCTGGTATTCGTTTCTGTATTTTGTTCAAAGCCAAAGCTTTTCCAATTCAGCTTGTAAAATTGCTATTATTAGGCTAAACTTACAGTGCCTATTTAAACGTGTGATTCTTCATAAGTTCTTTAAAGAACTTATTTTATTTTTATTCGTTATAGCCACAAACGTGAGTAATTTATGTTTCAGTCATATAAATGACTACTATTACTGTAAATTATGGGTATCATCCAGGTAAATTCGTTTTTCCTAATGATTTAAATCTTTATGGTTTCAATGTAATATTGAGCTATATGTTATACGTCTTGTATCCTATCGATGTTCGTTGTTAATATATTTATTTTACCTTGATTTAGTAACTGTACAGTTGTGTAATGTCCATCGCCCCTGATTCTCCCAACAATGCCTCGGTGGAGTAAGCTGTTACATTTTCTACATTGTATTCAGAGGTTTTAGGTGGTAATCTGCTGCACCACCCCAATAAATTATGCCTTATGTAATTTGTGATTGGACTAATGCACAATATATTGTATTTAGACGATTAAGGTTTAAACACTTTTGTAGATGTTTGAATCTTGACAGTAAGTTTCTTTATAATGTTATTGATATGTATTCCATGGTAAGTATCTATCTACAGTCGGAGATGAATATTCAGAACAGTGGGATTGCATACCTGCCAGTGCTCTAGGATTTCTTTTTGCATGAAGATGTTGAGTTACTAAACGATTGCGTTTAGGGAGCTCACATGCAAAATGCTTATGACTCGTTTTCAGGTTTGTATATCCTTCAATAATAATGCCTCCTTCCGTAATAAAGTCAAACAGTTCAGTGTGGTGTAATTAAGTCAGTATTCAAATATTCTGACATCTAAGTTATTACTATTCGAGAAAACTTACTGATAATTAGGGCAATTACAATTTCTCCTACATCATTACTAAAGTTATAGGAGGCAAATGAAATATATCTATCTCGTGGACAAACACTAATTGCAAAACAATAAATTGCTGTTAATGTTTAATCAACGATAATAATTTCACCCAATAAAACCAGAATTATAACTGGTAATGGAATTAAATGTTGTGGTATTATATAACGCACTGGATACGTGATAATTGCTTTTAATTACAAAATGTTACAAAACATTAAGTAAAGCCGGCTCCTAAAATATAACGTTTTAAAATACTAATCTACAATCTTTATATGTAGATCTTAATCATCTTCTTTGCAGCAGTATAATGATATCGAGGACAAAATACAACGTTGATGAGAGCATTAAAGTTTTGAAGCCATGTCCACAGTAGTATTTGTTTATTTATGTGAAACATAAACGAACCTAGAGGGTGATATTTTTAAAGTATGTATATTTTATCGAACATAAAACTACCGATATACTAGCAACACGAAAACACATTATACAACTGCATTAGTGTGAAATTGTAATGTGTATTGTAGACGGAAGAACTTCGTGAATGCCCCGCGATCTGATAAAGGTTAAAACAGATAACGAGATTAGTTGCAGGAGCGGCATTAAATCCGCTATTTCTGTGATGTATGATAGTCTGCTGGTTGGTAATTAGGATCCATTCATACATGAAATAAGGCGATACCTTTCATTGATTTAAGTCAGGTTAGTCAGCCACTTTAATGTAGTATATTGAGTATCAAATATATGGCCTAATACCGTTACATTTATCACAGCTATGGCACCTATGAAGGCTGGGGTAAGGTTTTTGGGACATCCCAAATCCTGTGAGTATCGAACGAGCTGATTGACTGCCACATCGATAGAGTGATTGTATTAATAATTTTTACCGATATAACTAAATTGTAGTATTACCCAAATTATAATTTAAGATAAATAGCTCTAATTATAAGACTTCTCTAGTTATAAATATGAGATTTAATGGCTCTAAGTTAAATGAGAGAAATCTTTCATTTAACGGTGGATGTAGATAAATAGAAACACATACATGCCAGGAACAAGATATGTTGTTAACATCTAGTTGATCCCGATAAAGTTCTTTTGCCGTTGTTTAACATAGAGCTGTAAGAATTTTCTTGGGGATCACAAGAAATCATGGAAACTCAATTTTTAAGTATCTAAACAAAATTTTACAATTCCAGATAGTAGTGCAAATATGCAGGAAGGCATTTTTGTCGGCCTACAGAGCGATACATACCTTACACATCCTAAACTTCACATAACTCTAAGAGACACCAAAGGTAATCTTTTCAAATGATAGCGGCGCATTTCCGGGGTAATAAGAGAGCGAAAAACTACAAACATTTTTTTTCAAATCCTGTTTCTTGCTGGCGCTTGTATCGAAATATGTTTTTAAAAATTCACATTTCGGATTCTTACCTAGACTATTTTCCAATAAGCTGTGATGCAGTGAACGATGAACGTAAAAGGCGATTTTACTGAGCTATTGTCTTTTGATATCTCTTGCTATTTGCACTTTCAGGCGTTGGATTCCGGCTAGTATCCTCGGCCTTCCTCCTCCATTAGCTCCATGTTGTCCTAATTTTGATCATCATTTTCATCTCCTCCATCGTCTGCCTTCTCTTTCTAATGCTTCTGCTTTCTGTTGCATCCATTTCCTTCGTGATCGTCCCTCTTATCTTTCGTTGTACCTTGCTTCATCTACTCTCTTTGTTATTCTACGTGGTTTCATTCTCATGAGATGTCCATACCAGTTTAGTCGTCTCCTTATTATTTTGTCATTACTGGTTTAAATCTTTCTCTTTTCCTTCTTTTTCTATTCTGTCTCTATTTCTCTTGCGATCTATTTTGCTTTGATATATTATCTCCATTGGATCTATTTTGCTATTGTGTTTCTTTTGTAATGCCCAACACTCGCTTGCGTAGTATAATCTGTTTGAGTTTTTCTCTATTTGCCAATTCCAGTTCTATGTTTCTCAAGTATTCTACCACCCTTAGTTCAGTTCCCTTGCATTTGATACTTGTTCTGTTGTATTTTCTTCTATTCACTATCGCTATCTTGCTATTTTTCGTGTTGATTTCTATTTTCAGTTGCTCAATTTGTTCTGTCCGTAGGTTAATCAAGCTATTTTAAACATGGAAAGGCGCGTCTTTTCATGTTTAAAATAGCTTGATGAGGTCTCAAAGGTGTTGGGAGTTGGACTATTTTAAGAGAGACTTCCGAAAAAGCATAACGTCTCCGTTATCCACTTGCAATTGCAAGTTGTAATTAGAATTATGTGACGTTGATAGTCAGTTACTTACTATATCATGAATATCAGAGCAAATAGAAAGTTATGTTTATCAAGACATCATTTGAAATCCTTAAGTGAATGAAAATTTTTATTTTGTATATATTTTGCCTGTAGATAGTATTACCAAGCGGCCAGATACTATGCTTTATATTACCCTCCGGTTATCGTTCATAAAATAAAACTAATGTTAGTAGTTTTGATTTAAGCCCGAGAAATATATCCGGAAACGTGTCTAATGTTTAATATTTGATGCTGGCGTCGAGTAGCATTATATATGTACTGCTTTCATTTCGCAGATATAAACAGAGTTGTAACGTAAAATAACGAAAGGTGTATGTACGTAGGTGTACGACCAATGCTATTTCGGCTTAATTATATTAACTAGTAACATACACGCCAGACCTGCGATTTTTTTTTTGTAATTTTTTGCCGTTCTTTAATTTGCTTTGGAATTTTTTTTAGTGATTTGATTCATAACTTTCTTAATAAATATATAATATACAGATACCCTGCAAATTTTACAGCCAATTTCCAGTTCAAGAACCCATTAATTTTAATCTATTAATTATCGCCAAGATAAATAATGATTGGATGACAAATATAAAAAGATGGAATTTTTGTTTAGTATTTTATTATTAATTTTTTTGAGATAACACATCTGCTACAACCATTCGGATAATTACTCGTGGCTATATCCAAACGTAAATACAAAGCTAACAAGGTCTAGAACTGACTAGGAAATTAGAATATGAAAACGTATTGAAATGCAAAGGCTTTCGCAAACATAGATTGTGCAGTAGATAAAGGAGTCAGCGATATCTTGTTTCAACTCGACCCTGTAAACAGAACAGATAATATCTTTTATATTAAGGCGGTATCACACCATTAATTATGATGTACTAATTAGATTGAGAACTTCTTTAGTGCGGAGTATTCATCGTATAATGCGCTGAAATTGTTCCGAGAATTCTATCTTATGGCAAGATTGTTAATACAAGATATTGTCGGACAAAATTCGAAGAATTCTTTTACGTTACTCTGTAGAAACTGGGCGACTTATAAAGAGCTTACAGAACCATAAATTATGAATATAATATGGTATTAATGCACTTGATACAATAATTTCTTACTCTTTGTTTTTTGTCGATGGAATCGCAAACAGATCGTTGAACGTGTTAATTTCGTGGACGTTTTAATAAATGTATCAATATATTAAAAATTAGCGATGGATATCTTTAAATATTTTGGGGCAGTGTTACCCTGCACGCATATAAATAACAAATTAATAGAAGATTAATTACAAACTTTCCAAAATCATTTCATCTTCATTCATGCACTCTATTAAGGCGCCTAATTATTTTATTTTCTAATGATCCAGGTTTCTAAACCTAATTCCTTCACTTACATCTCAACGGCTGTTTATTATTTTTTAGCATTACTCCGACAAAAAGCATCTAATAAAGTTGTAAAAGTACGGTGAGAGGACGTCCGTATAAATTGGGCGTGACCACTGCCAGACTAATTTCTCTTTAAAACTGAACGGAAGATTTACATAATGTTACGGTCGGTTTGTGAATATCCCATCCCGAAACGATAGCAAGTTTTTACCTATCTGACGTAATTTTTTTATTTAGCTCCTGGGATGTCCGTTTAATTAATCGTTAATAAAGTGTGTTTCCCAATAAGTGTCAAAAGAGGAAAGACCTTTTTTACAGAAAAATATTCTTTTTTAACAACTTTTCTTTATTGTCAACCCACGAATAGTACTTTAGAATATACTTTAGAAATAAAATTGTTGATAGTGGGTAAAATCCCCTTTCTATAATTTTTCTAAATCCTGGTAACATTAGCTAATGTGTATCTATTTAGTTTCACTGATGATAATGATTTTTACGTCGTACAAAATGAACTTCTATTGCGATCAGACAACATTAAATGTTGTAAAAAACTTGATTCTGTTAAAGTCACATCTCCAGTAAGAGGTCATTCGTATATGGAGAGTGGCAAAGACTTTGGTCTTATTAACCAAAAAACTCGAGTTGAACTTCCAAATGAATGGGCTGAAGTTTTTAAAGCGGCTAGAGCAAAGCCAACACCCTTCGAAGTCGTTGAAGTTACTCAAAACTTATTCAAAAAATGAACTGGATACTTTTTCACCAATTTATTAAAATATTAAAACCAAATGCCCATTTCAATCTCGGCCCATTAGGGAACTAAAAATACTCAAAGAAGGTCCGCAGTTATTTTATTTCCAATTTTGTGAACCAAAAATAATGGAAAAATTATTCCTTGGCAAGACCGCAAAATGAATTTGAATTGCCCGGGGACAGTTACACAGGTTTATACTTAGCGAATTCTGTTCATGATTAGTTCTTACTTATAGCTCTGACAGCACCACTACCGATATCTGCTGAAAAATTCAGTAACCTTTAGTGCCTCACCAAATTTTGCCTAAATCCTGCAGCCAGTAAGTATTACAGCGCTTTACAACATGTAGAAAAAACAGCAAAACCAAGGCCAGCTGCCTCAAACACACGGAAGGAAGTGGATTTAGAGGTTCCAGAGAAAAAAAAACCAATGCAATTTATGTACTATTTTTAAGAATCAAGTTTTTGCTCTTTCATTTGCATCTAGGATTAAATTTTGTTGATAATACTCACTTTTTGTCCGTTTTATTTTGACAACACTGTGAAAATTCGATATTTTCTCATACCTAAGACGCTAATCGCGTTTTGTTTTTTAAGATATTTAATTATAAAACAATGAAAAATCATTCTTCAATATATCACAGTGCAGAAGACATCAGGGAACAAACAATGCGATGTTAATCTTTTAAAAACGCTCCCCTTTTTTCACAAACCGCCTTCTTCCCCTGTACCCTTCATTTAATATATAGGCTTATGCTATTTCTCTCTCGTGTTTGGCCAGCTAGAGTACCAATCGCAAGTACCAATCTACGCGAACGATCGCCCAACAAGAACAAACTCATGGTCTCAAACTATTGGTCGGCTAGGGCCCGCATTAACGCGGACATTTAAAATTTTAATTTTGTACCAGCTAAGAAGTAATTTTGTTTTGTATGCACAGACAGAAAGAGAATGTTTGATTTATTATATTTCTTTACTATGAAATTAAATTTCATAAACACATTTTAGTTGACATTTAATTTATTAGCATTTATCAAAAGTATTACAGAGTATTACATAGTACAGGAACTATATATCGAATGTTCATACGTTGGAAATAAACAGAACGCCAGTAATGATGATAACAATAAAAAGAAATAGTAAATCAAAAAAGTGACTCGTTTCACAAAGATTTCAGTTATATTTACTAATTCGATACGAAAGATACACGAATTATGTTTTAATATACATACTCATTGTGGGAAAAATTCTAAAGGAGAAAGGATGATGGAATGAAGCAAGAAAATTGACAAGCAATAAGAAGGAATGGAACGAATTTATAGAGAATTAATGAAAGAGATTAGGTTAATTAACCAACGTACACCCAATGGGTATAAGGGGATGATTATATATATCAAAATTATATATATTGTTATGTTCCCCTTTTTATGGTTCCTGCGTTTACCATATAAATTGCCCCACTTTGGTAGTCAATTGTAGCATTTCCCCCCGTTTTGTTATTTTATTATCCCACGTTGGTTTTATTAATAATATTATCTTTTTTTATATTATTTAGAACAGCCCCAAACATTAATTATATTCGGAAGAAGTAGTGATGGAACGCATAGTATCATTTCACCTCTGCATAAATGTACAATCGCAATTATATAATTTCTGATAAACCCTGATTATGATCTATTTTAAATAAAATTCACCCTTTTAATAAGGTTTATAAATTTCTACACCCCCCACCTAAATTGA